>CM029398.1:19834884-20025095 GCA_017139565.1 Luffa aegyptiaca
CCAACGCCTATTGGCAATCTGTCTACTTTATCTGTTTACATTCTGCTCTGTTATATCTTTTGCTTCAGCATTATTTCAAAACCCAATCAATTTAACAACCTTGAAATCACTAAAAAGTTACACAAGATAGGTACAGTGAAGATTCAAAACCTCGTGGATACGATAAATTACTTATCACTTGTTGTAGACTATGTGCACTTGCATAGTATTCTAGAGATAAATTCTATCATATTTTTAACCCACTCTAGAAGGCAACAAGTTTTTGGCGCCGTCGCCGGGAATTGAATAAGTTTTTATCTGATTTGTTTTGTGTATGTGTTTTAGTGGTTTGGTGCGTGAACTTTTTGATTATTTCTTTTTGTTTTTGTAGGTGTGAGATTGGTGCATGAGCGATCCTCCTCGGGTGAGATTTGATGTGGAATTTTCCTACCGCAAGCGCACGGGTCAAGTAATAATAAAGTGATTTTGCAATCCAGTGTCGTCCTCTGAATTTGATTTTTAAGTTAGATTAACTACCATGAATATTCTTGTTCAATTTTATTTAGGGACCAAAAAGTAGTGAATTTTAGAAACTAAGGTAATGCAAAATTAAAGATGTGAAATTCAATTGAGAGAATACTTAGGGAATTGATTTCGTCAATTTAATCTAGGATTGATTTTAGGGAATGAATTATAACGCACAATAGTTTTATGAGTCTAAGAACCTTTAATCACAACTACCTCTCCCGAGTATAATTGATTCTCATGCAAATTAACTAACTTGATATCCCTATCTAAGTTCTTTAATATGCAAGGCATTTAGTTCGTTTTGACCAATTCTAAATTTACTCTAAATTCCGTCACGATTTTAGAAATTCTACTTTAGTCATGCAATCTTAATTAAGTCTACGCTAAATCCCCTCTCCCGAGCAAGACTCAACACTTAGATCATTCAACTAATGGCCAATTAATTGAAAGCATTAAATTAAGAATGCAAACATAAAACAATTGCACAATTCAACCCATAAATCAATCCATAAACCAAAAAGACTATATCAATCCCTAAGTGACAAACTTAGCTACTCATACATGGCTTTACAAGATCATCTAAGCATGAAAAAGTCATTAAAACTAACTAAAGTAAGAGGGAAAGAAGATTAAACACTAGGTGGCCGAGACCGCACGTCCCCGTCACGATCTCCACAAACAAAGTCTTCAATCCCGCTCTCCACCACTTGCTTCAGCTTCCAAAGAGGGTTTTTTCTCTCTGTTTTCGGCTCAAAATCTCTCCAAAGAAGTCCCCAAATCATACCTAATCGCAAAATATATATAGGGCAAAAATTCGGGACAGCGTCGTGACACTATAGGGGCAGCGTCGCGACGCTGTCACGATACAGCGAATCTGGAAATTTCAACCGAGAGCGTCGCGACGCTGTGACTTTTTTTTTTTTTAAATTGTGAACTCCAAATATAGAATGTCAGCGTCGAGACGCCTAGAGAGCAGCGTCGAGACGCTGGTCTGCGGATGGGCCTATCTTCAATCTTCCAACTTTGATTCTTTTTCATTCTTCGGCTTCTTTTCACATCCCGAACATCCAATTGGTTCAAAACTATATTTCCTACAAATACAACACATAAATGCATAATTTTGGCCAATAAATTATAAAAGACTAGCTAAATTAATTACGGGAAAACTAGCTAGCTATCCTCGCTATCAAACACCCCCAAACTTAAGCTTTTGCTAGTGATCGAGCAAACTAAAAATCAAGCATACAATGGAAGAATGGATGCAACAAACATGACTCAATCCTCAAGGCTCAAAAGTCAATAATCAAGCAATCAAGAGACATGCACATAAGGACCAATGAGGGAGACAAATCAAAAGTTTTCCAAAATTAACTTGCACAAGCGAGATCTAACTTAACGAGATCAAACTCTACTAGCCCGGGATTGGATTACTAAACTCTCAACTCATCTTCCCTCTACACTGGCACTAAGGATTCACTAACGAGTCAATGGAACAAATTAGTTTGTTTTCCTCCATACTTAGGTGCTTATAATTGAAAATTACAACATGCATTTTTATGTGGCACTAGCTTTCACACACCTATTGCAGGGACCCTTAACCCGAGTTTTACCCTTTGGTTGGCCTAACTGATCACAAAAGAGGTAGCTCTTTTTGCCAAAACTTTATTAAGCATTGTATTGCACGTATAAGTCATGACTTTCTCTTTTTTTTTTCTTTCAAATTGTAACAACAAGAATGATTTTTCTTTATGAGCATGATAAGCATATATTCTTTTCTTTCCTCCTAAGCAAGATAAAACATGCTAATTTGCAAAAAATTAACTCTTTAGCTCTTCCCTACACCTATCGAGATGACAACAAGCATATGAACCTAATAATTCGCTCCTAAGCATTCAAATCCAAATCTAGCCAAGACAAATACTCTACTCATGCAAGACATCTCCTTGAAAAAGTTTAAAAAGTCTCCCTTTTTGGGCACTCATGCTTACAACTCATCGAAAGCTTGAAAATTGACAAGAAAGCCTATCCTAGGAAATCATAGTCATGCAAAAATAGCATCCAGAAAACAACCATCTGCTCAATTCAAAGAAAGCTCAAAACTATAGCCCGAACTCAAATGCTCAAAGGCTCCACAAATATGATATTCCACCCCCAAACTTAAAACATGCATTGTCCTCAATGTATAAAAAAATAAGGCACAAACAAGTATGAGAACAATAAAAGAATGGAAGGAGTGAACAATACTGCCCTGGAATGACGATGATCTCTTTATGGAAGCGTGCAAGCAAAAAAGAATCTGGGATCACAAGACCTACAAAACAAAAACAAACAATACATCAAAAGAAAAAAGAAACAAAATCAAACTCACTTGGGTTGCCTCCCATAAGCGTTTGTTTAACGTCTTTAGCTCGACGTGTTGAACGCGCATGCATCAAGGAGGCTTCTTTTCTTTGAATCCACCAGAGGTGGTTTTGCTTGCACCTTTCCTGTAGCCCATCACGAGCACTTCCGAACGATCTTTAGAGTCTTCCACAGCTTTAAATATTTCCTTTCCATTCTGGACTCTAACAGTGAGCTCCCTACGCTCAATATCAATGATAACTCGCCCAGTAGCGAGGAATGGGCTTCCTAGTATGACAGGCATTGAAGGATTTTCCATCATATCCATGACATATAAATCAATAGGGAGGAAAATTCTACCTACTCTGATTAAAACATTCTCTATGATGCCAACTGGTCTAACTACAGACTGATCAGCCAATTAGAGCCTAACAGGAGTAGGTTTAATCTCACCTATATCTAACTTTTTGCACAAGGATAAAGGAATAATATTGATGCTAGCGCCTAAATCACACAACGCTCTAAAAGAATAAGTACCAAAGCTACAAGGAACAAAAAAACTCCCTGGATCTACTACTTTTTCAGGTACTTTTTGCTGAACTCTGGCGCTGCATGTTGAGGCGAGATAAACTGTGTCAACCTTCTTTTCCTTTCTCTTTTTTGCCAGCCATTCCTTCATGAACTTGTTATACTGGGGAATCTCTAGTACCTCTGCAAAGGGAATATTAATGTTCAGATTCATAAAAGCATTCATAAATTTGTCAAACTGAACTTGAGTATTCTTCTTTTTCTTTTTCCTCTTCTTTTCTTTGAGGACCATCATTGTGGGAGAAGGAATAGGAGGCTCAGGTTCAGGCTTTTCAGCTTCATCTGATGATGTGTCCTCCTCGGCTTCCCCAGTAGGCATGTCATACTCCTTAGACTCAGGCTCCTCTTCAACCTCCTCCTGGTGCACAGTAATATCCTTACAGTACTCCATCTGGGTTTTCTCCTGCTCAACTAGAGCCTTACCTTTGTTCATGGTGTTTACAACACATACCAACTGTCCCAGCTGAGTCTCAATGTTTTTTATGGCTGCACTGTGGCCGTTCACTGTGGTGTTGATGGCAATGACTGCATCCTCCAACTTGTTTGTACTGTTACTAGACTCTGCAATGAAAGCTCCAACAAGATCCTCTAAAGATTTTTTATTTTCTTGAGTTTGAGGGGCAAAACCAGGAGGATTAAGAACATTCTTATTATTAGCATAAGAAAATTTTTCATGGTTCCTATTGTAAGGGTGATAATGTGTAGGTGCAGAATTATTATTATATCCCCTAGAATTAAAATTTGATACGTACTGAACCTGTCCGATGGTCTCCTCCTGAGACTGAGATGCTAAAGCAGCTGCTGATTCAATTGACTGTGCACTCCCTGTACCTGAAAATTTCAGAAAAGCATTAGCGAGGGAAGACATCTGGGCCTGAAGTGCACTTACGTTATTGATTTCAAAAACTCCAGCAGCAATCTTTTTCGATGTAGACCGCTCAGATGGCCACTGATAGCTGTTGGTGGCCATGTCCTCCAACAAAGTTCTAGCGTTCTCAACTGTTTTGGACAACAGAGTCCCACCTGCAGCTGCATCAACAATAGTTTTAGTACTTGGATTTAAACCATTATAAAATAATTGAATTTGCAACCAATCAGGATATCCATGCTGGGGGCACTTCTTCAACAGCTCTTTGTAACGCTCCCATGCCTCGAACAACTGCTCGTCAAACTGTTGCTGGAACGTCCCAATCTCGGTCCTCAGCTTGACCGTCTTTGCAGGAGGGAAAAATTTCTTCAGAAAGGCCTGGACCAAAGCTTCCCACGTGGTGATGCTTCCAGTGGGAATAGACTGCAACCAATCTCGTGCTTTATCCTGCAAAGAAAAAGGAAACAAGCGTAAGCGGATGACATCCTCAGAAACTCCATTTATTTTTACCGTCCCACAAATGTCTAAAAAGGATTTTAGATGAGAATTTGGGTCCTTGGTGGGCGATCCTCTATAAGCACAATCTCGAGCCATCTGAATGAGACCAGTCTTTAGCTCAAAGTTGTTGGCATTGATGGGGGCATAGATAATCCCCGATTGTTGCCCTTGAAACACGGGCTGAAAGTGCTAAGAGGCTTAGGCTCCTCAGGTAGATTTGGGTCGGCCATTTGAATATTTTCTCTATTCTCCCTTCGAAGCCTACAAATTTTTCTCTTGATCTCGGGATCCAAAGGTACTAAAGTCAATTCCCTATTCCTTCGCATACAGAACCTAAACTACCCTAAAAAGGAAAGAAAACAATTAAGGAAAGAAACTAGACAAGAAACCAACTAACCTAAGTATGGAAAAATAAAATCTAAAAAAGGAAAATACTAACTAATTAAGGAAAACAAACACAAATAATGGACAAAATAAAAAAGGAAAAATTACACAAACATGAGAAAAATACTAAACTAATAAAAAAAACAAATAAGGAAAAAAATGCAATCAACCTTGTTCAATTTTTTCACAATATTAATCTAACTAAATGTGCCAATCCCCGGCAACGGCGCCAAAAACTTGATATGGAATTTTCCTACCACAAGCGCACGGGTCAAGTAATAATAAAGTGATTTTGCAATCGAGTGTCGTCCTTTGGATTGGAATTTTAGGTTAGATTAACTACCATGAATATTCTTGTTCAATTTTATTTAGGGACCAAAAAGTAGTGAATTTTAGAAACTAAGGTAATGCAAAATTAAAGATGTGAAATTCAATTGAGAGATTACTTAGGGAATTGATTTCGTCAATTTAATCTAGGATTGATTTTCGGGAATGAATTATAACGCACAATGGTTTTATGAGTCTAAAAACCTTTAATCACAACTACCTCTCCCGAGTATAATTGATTCTCATGCAAAATAACTAACTTGATATTCCTATCTAAGTTCTTTAATATGCAAGGCATTTAGTTTGTTTTGACCAATTCTAAAGTTACTCTAAATTCCGTCACGATTTTAGAAATTCTACTTTAGTCATGCAATCTTAATTAAGTCTACGCTAAATCCCCTCTCCCGAGCAAGACTTAACACTTAGACCATTCAACTAATGGCCAATTAATTGAAAGCATTAAATTAAGAATGCAAACATAAAACAATTGCACAATTCAACCCATAAATCAATCCATAAACCAAAAAAGACTACATCAATCCATAAGTGACAAACTTAGCTACTTATAACATGGCTTAGCAAGATCAACTAAGCATGAAAAATTCATTAAAACTAACTAAAGTAAGAGGGAAAGAAGATTAAACACTAGGTGGTCTAGACTGCACGTCCCAATCACGATCTCCACGAACAAAGTCTTCAATCCCGCTCTCCACCACTTGCTTCAGCTTCCAAAGAGGGTTTTTTCTCTCTGTTTTCGGCTCAAAATCTCTCCAAAGAAGTCCCCAAATTAGACCTAATCGCAAAATATGTATAGGGCAAAAATTAGGGACAGCGTCGCGACGCTATAGGGGCAGCGTCGCGACGCTATAGGAGCAGCTTCGCGATGCTGTCGCGATACCGCGAATCTAGAAATTTCAACCAAGAGCGTCGCGACGCTGTGACTTTTTTTTTTTTTAATTGTAAACTCCAAATATAGAATGTCAGCATCGAGACGTCCAGAGATGAGCGTCTCGACGCTGGTCTGCGGATGGGCTTATCTTCAATCTTCCAACTTTGATTCTTTTTCATTCTTCGGCTTCTTTTCGCATCCCAAACATCCAATTGGTTCCAAACTATATTTCCTACAAATACAACACATAAATACATAATTTTGGCCAATAAATTATAAAAGACTAGCTAAATTAATTAGGGAAAACTAGCTAGCTATGCTCGCTATCAAGATTCGAGCTTGATCCAGAAATTGAAAGAACATTCAAAAGAAGAAGGAGAGAACAACATAGGAACATCAATCCGATAGATGACCCTCCGCGTCTCCCAAAAATTCAAGAAGATCAAGTTGATCCCCAGCAGAATCGTGTGCTGCAGTAAAATCAACCGCTGCAGCAAAATGGACAGCAAAATAACCAGGCTGAGAACCCTATTCTAGTAGCGAATGATAGGGCCACAGCCATTCGAGCATATGCTTTTCTGATGTTTGATTGAGTTAAATCCAGGAATTGCGCGTCCTCAAATTGAGGCAGCAAATTTTGAAATGAAACCAGTAATGTTTCAGATGTTGTAGACCGTGGGTCAGTTCCATGGTTTATCATCTGAAGACCTCCATTTACATCTTAAGTCTTTTCTAGGAGTTAGTGATTCGTTTGTAATTCAGGGAGTCTCGAGAGATGCCCTTGGATTAACTTTGTTCCCGTATTCTCTTAGAGATGGAGCAAAGGCGTGGTTAAATTCTTCTGGTCCAGGATCAATTAGAACTTGGAATGAGTTAGCGGAAAAATTTCTTAGTAAGTATTTTCCACCAACTAGGAATGCCAAGTTGAGGAGTGAGATAGTGGGATTTAGGCAACTCGAAGATGAAACTTTTAGTGAGGCTTGGGAGAGGTTTAAGGAGCTTTTGCAAAAGTGTCCCCACCCTGGTTTACCTCATTGTATCCAAATGAAAACATTTTACAATGGGTTAAACGTAGCAACCCAAAGTATGGTCGATGCTTCTACGAGAGGAGCCCTTTTGGCAAAAACATTTAATGAAGCCCATGAGATTTTAAAGAGAATATCAACCAATAGTTGTCAGTGGTCAGATGTTAGAGGATGTAGTAAGAAAGTTAAGAGCGTGTTAGAAGTTGATGGTGTGACTACCATTAGGGCTGATATCGCAATGTTAACTAATGCTCTTAAAAATGTAACAGTGGTTAGCCATGTTCAGCAGCCGCCAGTGGTGGAGCCTGCTGCAGTGGTAAATCAAGTTATAGAAGAATCATGTGTCTATTGTGGTGAAGATCACAATTATGAGTTTTGCCTCAGCAATCTAGCTTCTGTGTTTTTTGTAGGAAATTAAAGGAATAACCAATATTCAAATTTTTATAATCCCGGATGGCGTAACCACCCCAACTTTTCATGGGGAGGGCAAGGTGTTGGGTTTTATGCCCTAAAACTCGTAGATAGTAAATGTAACTTTTTACGGAACATTAATAAAATAGTTTATTTTGTTTGTATTTAGTAGATCTTGTCTTATTAACCCTAATCCAATAAACTAAACATCCTAGGCTGATAGTATGAGGCTTGAACTAATATGTAGGGACATACGAGGATCAATGTTCAAGATTCAGCCTAAAGGGTCTATAGTATAGGGATAAGGCTGGGTACCTTATCCTGGTGACACTATGGATACGGCCCACTTTGTATTATGATACAAACGCTATGATCCAACCCGTCCATGTAGTTGACATGCGAGTGGGGGTATCCTATGCAATGAGTTTGCATAAGACCGGACCGCAAAATAGTTAACCACTAACTGTAACACCGTTAGTTGGCTTGGTTTCTATTTCACTAGGATGACCTAGACAACTCAGTCTCAATCCTGAGTGGATTATGGACTCCTGTTCACGAGGAGTTGTCCTTTGATTTGTATGGGTGAGAGTGGCCAGCACGGCGACTCAATAAGCCTACCATTTTGGGGACAATACCGAGTGGGGAGCTGGGAACATAATCACACAAGATGGAATTCACTCCTTCCCGACTCTAGGGTAAGTAGAGGTGTGTTCCCTTAAGTTGTGTCTCCGGGACTTGAACAATGGGCCCAACCCTCTCTATGGCACGAGAGGGAATTCTGTTTGTTGGTTGGACCTCAAACAGGTTGTTCATTAGAGGAGCACTGGGGACTTAAGGACAAAGATGTAAACCAGGGGTAAAACGGTAATTTGACCCAGCTGGGATACGAACACACGTGAAGGACTGACTTGTAGTATTGGTCGATATCCGTGGACACAGAAATATTCTGCAGTGAGAAGAGTGCAGCTGAGGGTCTTTAGTGGAATGACCCACAGTTAACGAATGGAGACTAACTTGGTTAACGAGTTTAAGCCGATTAGTCTCGTATCATTGGAGCTTCTGATCTGTAGGTCCATTAGGTCCCACTGGTAGCTCGTAAAAAGACTTGAAGCAAACAAATATAAATTGTAAATTGAAAGTGTTCAATTTATTTGGGGAATCGTATAATGTATATTGATGCATTATAATATAAAGTTTATGAAACTTTATAATATAATTTTTGAATTAATTTCAAAAATTAATTCTTGAGAGAAAATATTTGAAAGAGTTCAAATAAATTTAATATGAATTGGATTCATATTAATTTTAATAAAATCCCTAAGATTAAATATATGATATTTAATTGGGTAATTAATTAATCATGGAATTAATTAATTATTTATTAAAATTAGAGACCTTTTCCTATTAGGAAAGAAAATATTTGAAAGAGTTCAAATAAATTTAATATGAATTAGATTCATATTAATTTTAATTTTAATAAAATCCCTAAGATTAAATATGTGATATTTAATTGGGTAATTAATTAATTATGGAATTAATTAACTATTAAAATTAGATATTGTTCAGATAATAGATTTGAACTTATTCCTAGACCTTTTCCTATTAGGAAAAGGTCTTGGCCTTTACCTATATATAGGACCCCTGGGGTGGGGTGAAAGGCATCCCATTGTCTCTCCTTCTCTCAGAGATCTCTCCCAAAAGACTCCCACAAGTCTCCTGCTTCAAGAAGTCTTAGAGATATACCGGTGTAGCCGATTGGTGGTGTTCGCACAAGAGGGTTGCTGCATTTTCAATCTTATTGGCAAGAAAAGGGGAATTGATCAAGGCTTTCTACAAAAGTAAGTTTTCTATGAAATCCTTGATCACTAGGATCAATCTAGTTGATCTTTTAGCATGTTTATAGCCTATGTACAGCAGATTAAATATAGATTTATTGCTGTAATATTTTGCAAATTGTATTGGTATTTCAATTAGAATCTAAGACTCTGAGTAGGTTTGGTAATACTTTCCGCTGCGTGGGGATTTTATCCCTTCACAAGGAAGCAATTCGCAAGCCCCCCAAGCACAACAAAAGGTGGTAAACCAATCAGGATTTGTTAAATCACAGGAAATGCCCCAACAAAATAAGCAGGCATTGCCCCAGCAAAATTCAGAGAGTTCTCTGGAGTCATTGATGAAAGAATATAAGACTCGTACTGATGCTGCAATTTAGAGTAATCAAGCTTCATTGAGAGCCCTGGAATTGCAAATGAGTCTGCTAGCTAATGAGCTGAAGACACGACCTCAAGGGAAACTTCCTGCGGATACTGAACACCCTAGAAGGGAAGGTAAGGAACAGGTGCAGGCAGTAACTCTAAGTAGTGGTAAACCACTAGAAGAAAAAAGATAGCCTAGTAAACCTCAGGAAGTAGAGAAGAATAGTGATAAAAATGTTGTTGTTGAGAAAGAGTTGGAGTTTGGTAAAAATGATAGAGGCAGCAATAATAATGCTGGAGCATCTGGTTCTGTTCCAGATGTAGAACCACCTTATGTACCGCCCCCACCTTATGTACCACCTCTACCTTTTCCACAAAGGCAGAAGCCTAGGAACCAGGATGGTTAGTTTAAGAAGTTTTTAGAAATTCTTAAGCAGTTGCATATAAATATTCCTTTAGTAGAAGCTATGGAGCAAATGCCAAATTATGCAAAATTTCTTAAGGATATCTTGACTAAAAACAAGAGGTTAGAAGAATTTGAAACTGTATCTCTTACTAAGGAATGTAGTGCTATTCTTAAGAATTGGCTACCAACCAAGGCTAAGGATCCAGGGTCATTTACTATTCCTGTCGCTATAGGTGGAAAAGAGTTGGATAGAGCACTTTGTGATTTAGGCGCAAACATTAACCTCATGCCTCTTTCGATGTATCGAAAGCTAGGTATTGGTGATGTCACACCCCCTCCCGGACCACACTCGTAACACACACCGGCGCCAACAAGACACTGACCCCGATGATTCTTGCCACAACTTACACATGGGGTTCTCCTGGATTCACTAGCAACGGACTCCTGACCCGTCCGCGGTCTTGCTACTGAACTCGCAGACTGACTGGGGGCTCTCTGACTCTGCCTCTGATAGGCACTACCCGAACTCATCTGCCTCGATAACTGGCCACCAGATCGACGCTTGAAGTCTTGACAGCCTGAAACATTCACTCCAGGTGTGAACCTTCGCTGTTCACGACCTCGAAAACCACTAGCTGTTGGAGCTCCACGACTAGGCTCCACAGCCGACTTTTCCTCTATAATACTCTGCTCCACACGTAAAGCAGTCTCTACTAGCTGGGAAAAATTCGTCCACTTGGCAATAGCGGTAACTGGGGTACGTATCTCAAAATGCAACCCTCTTTCAAACCTGCGACACCTGTCACTCTCAGATGCCACAATCACTTCAGCATACCGTGAAAGCTCGGTATACTTTCTCTCGTACTCGGCCACTGAAAGTGACCCTTGTTTCAGCTCCAGAAACTCATCTCTCTTCGCCTCACAATATGTGGTGGGATAATACTTTTCCTCGAATATGCCTCTAAATGTCTGCCAATCTAACGTACGTGCATCACTGCGCCTGGCTATAATGGACTTCCACCATCCCTCCGCCTCCTTCTGCAAAAGGAATGTGGCTAATTTGACTTTTCGCTCCTCAGGACAACTCATTACGTCGAAGCATTTCTCCAACATATTCAACCAGACCTCGGCGTCAGCTGGATCTGTGGAACCCTCAAACACTGCGGCTCCTAACTTCTTCAACCGTTCTATCCCATACATCTTTTTCGGATCACTAGGCCCTGCTCTCTCTGGCCTACCGATCTCCTGTGCAGATCTAGCAAATCGCTCACTCCCTGCCTCATTCTGACCTCTCGGGGTACTGGATCCCCTTTCAGATTGACTTCGGGTAGGATCCTGCGTCCCGTCCTGATTCTGCCTGCGTCGTCTGCTGGTACGTGGTGGCATTACTCCTACAACATATCAACACATCAGACATGCTATAGATACTTAACTCAGATGCATCATACTAAACTTATACCTACATTCTAGTCCTGACTGGACTCACTCTCAACAATACTCGGACCATACTCCGCTAGTTCTATCTGAACTGACCCAACGTCTAACTATTTACTTCCTGGATTTTTCTTAGCACTAACTACCATGTCTCTTTTCGCATGGAGCTAACTGCTCTGATACCAAGTTGTCACACCCCCTCCCGGACCACCTGCTAGCTTAGCCCGAAAGATGGCGTGAAGCCAACGGACATCATCCTCCTCTAACGATACCCGCTGACCCTCCTGAACGCTGAACCTGATAAACATACTAATCATAGATATAAAACATTCTACATGAAACAGAACACAGCGGAATCCCGGAAAAAAAACTTCCAACAAACACGAGGTGCCGCCCTGACATAACTTGGTTCGGATAATAACCTGATATAGATGTCACAACCAAAAACATATACAACTAGGGTTTATACAACCACGACCTCTAGGACTATATTATCCAATCCTTACAAAACATTTACAATATGAACAGACTCAATATACAACTCCACCCACGTACTGGAACTTGATCTGGAGCTTTCAGCAGACGTTGGCAGTGTATCAGGCACCGGGAGCTCGATCTCTACCTGAAAGTGGAAAAACATTTTGAAAGAATGAGCTACGAAGCCCAGTGAGTGACTAACTTTAAAACTCTAAATCCGGAAGTCAAACACGTGATAAACCTTTAAACGTATAAATATGCTCAATCAAAGCGTTTAACATAAACGTGTAATAATAAAGGCTTTCCAAAACATCTCTCAAGTTCGTCATTAAAAATCTAGCAAGGCATATTAAGTACATCAAACGTTTTAACTAACATGACCGATCTACGTTGTGTAGGGCACGCCCAGTACAACCAACATTTACTAGTCCTACGATGTAGTGGGGCCCGCCCAGCACTCCCATCGTCTTTGTCGTAGTGGGGCCTGCCCAGCACTCACGACAGCATCGTTGTCACGGAGTACACTCAACGTCGACAACGGAATATAACCTGTGTGCACACGGTACCATATAGCCTCGGGCTCAATATCTCAGTCATGTAGTCAATAGAAATCTCAGAAAATCACATGAAAACATTAAAACATGCCTGCTTATCGTTATCTTTCGTAAAACTCAAGCTTACTCAGCTTGCTCGTGAAAAACTGGAAATCGTTTAAAAGTACTTGCTAATCCATACTTTACTTTAAAAGATATCGTTTCAGCTACTTTTCATAAAGTCATTAGCCACGTGCTCGTATATAAACCTCATTAGAAAATCTAAGCTCAAAACTCATGCTTGAAACTGTTCATAAAAACCATGTATCATTCATAGAAAAGCATGTAAACATCTAAACATGAACAACCGTTGGAAACCATTTTCGAAATTCATTTTGTCACTCACTGTCTTATCTAGTTCCCCGGTTTGTCGACTCGACTTATTTCCTCTTGGCCTGTCAAATAACCAAAACCGAGCATTAGAACCATAGATAGCTTTGTCTTTCCATGCTCATGAATTTTTAAACAATTGGATTAAGAATCACATTCACATTCTACTTTCCAGATTTTCCAGATTCTATACCCTAACTTCCAATACCCATAAAGTCCTCAATACCTAACCAAAATTAATGAAATACACATCACACTCTTCATTCTCGAACACTCTACAACTTACCTGAAGAAATGAAAACGAGATTCCCAACCGATTTGCCCAGAATTGCCCCGAACACAGACAACACAGATTCGAGGTTCTCTGCTACCCTTTATCTAACTCCTACAATTAACCCTACTTAAAGTCATTTGTGGCTCACAAAATCTTCATGAAAGTTGTAGGAAAGTGAATAATCTTTCCAACCATACCAAATAGAGCTTCTGATTCGACTTGTACACCCCCGAATGCTCAAAACACCAGAGATCCTCCTGGTTTGCTCGAAAATCCTGTGCTCTGTTTTCCATTCCAAAAACCATTAACTTCTCATACGATTTAGCTCAAGCTTCCTTCATGAATTTTGTTAGAAAATGAACTAAATTTCAAGAAAATCAAATCTCACCTCTTAGTTCCTTCTGTGTAGCTCAAACCGAATAAAAAACCAGAGGTTGACAGGTTGAACTCAGATTCTGCTATGGCTGGCTTTGCATGATCTTTTCCTATCTTCTTCAACCTCAAAACCACGAAATTCTTCTTCTTCTTCTTCCTTCACTCTCTCCCTCAAGTGCTCTGAAATTTTGGGTGGAAAATATTGAGAAGAGTGGCCTAAAATGAGCTGATAAAAATTGTTGTCGGTGGTGGAGTCATTGCTGTCCATTTCCACTTCCTTTCTTTTCTCTTTTTTTTTTTTTGGTTTTTCTTTTCCCCATTTCACTTTCTTTTTCCTTTTCTTTCCTTTTTCACCTTTGTTCCATTTCTTCTTTTAAATTGGTAAGTTCCAACACCTTAAACCAACAATGAAACCACAATAACCACAAAACTTGCTATTGTCTTTCAACAATGAAACAACACAACTTAGGTCCAACTTCCACAATAGATGACAAGAGTAAATTATCTAAAGAAAGTCTCGGGTTTACAGGTGAAGCTAGGCCTACCACAGTCACACTTCAACTAGCTGATAGGTCCATCACATATCCTGAGGGTAAGATTGAGGATGTCTTAGTGAAAGTAGATAAATTTATATTTCCTGTTAATTTTATTATTTTAGATTATGAGGCAGATAAAGATGTCCCAATTATTATTGGTCGTCCGTTTTTGGCATTGATAAATGTTCAAAAAGGGGAATTAACAATGAGGGTTCATAATGAGGAAGTGAAGTTTAATGTTTTTAAGCCCATGAAGTATCCAGGTGAAGTGGAAGATTGTTCTTACTACATCATAAAATGGGTCATCTCATGCTTAAGAGCTCATGACTGTAGGGCTGCTTTAACTCTGAAGAACGAAAAAATAAATCCCCAAAAAAGTGTGTTAAAATGTGTCTGATAATATAGTTGGGTTGTGGTAAGTTCTTACGATTGAGTTAAAGGTGGTGATTATTTGTTCAATGCTGAAAGAACTGTTTTGTTGCATCAGTGCTTGGTTTTGCAGGATGCTCAGGTAAAGGTTGAAGGTAGTGTTGGATTATCTGTTTTGATTGAGTTGTGCTACGACTAATTGACGGGACGGGAGTTGTCGAGGCTCCAAGTGTCAAAGGGAATTTACATTCACCAGTTTGAGTGCGTCGATGTCGAGGGCCTCACGTCAAAACAACGGACACTAAGCTACATTGCAATAGTAGTGGCCGAGGTCGATCATAGGGAACAATTGGTTTACTTCTAACCTCTTTTGTGTTTTGGGGTGGCAGAGAAAAGGGGGTTTGAGATAGATGGAGAAAATTGTGGGCGAAGGTCAAACGTAAGAAAGTAAACTGACATAAAGTCAGTTCTTAAGAAAGTAAACTGACAGAAAATTAAATGACAGAAAAGAAAATGGGTAGGTTGGTCAATCTCACCTTGCCGCTCGTAGTAGCTGAAGACGCTCAGGATCAGTACATTCACTTTTTACTCATCGATTAGCAGATAATGATTTATGTGCATGTTGTCTATAGGTACTCTAAATCAATTGACTCGATCCCAACATCCATCGATTCAATTACTAGTTACTAATTAATTAACCCCACAAACCCGTCAAAGTCAATTAATCAAGCAACTGCATTAAGAACTAGATATCCCTAGAGCGCTAACCCAACGGACCCGTTGAACTAACATGCAATTAATCAATAGACTAACCTGGCCACAGTCAATAAATCAATTAATTGTTTCTCTAGACTAGAACCCTCATAATCAACTAGAGAGACATCTAATTAATCACAAGTGTCGACTTAGACCCTAGATCTATCGTGTTAGCAGCAAAGTCAGAGTCTGCTCTTGGGACCCGTGCTCACGAATGAATCTAATGCTAACTATTGAATTAACTATCCATTAGCTATGTGGAAATCAATTCTTTAGCGGATTATTAACATACGAGCTGCGAGTTAAGGCGTCAATCTAACCTACTGCGCATGCTAATTACAAAAGAGGGAATCTAAAGTCACAAACAACAAATAAATCATGCATAAAGTTAAGCAATCTCAAGATAAACAATGAATCAATTCAGAATGCTCATGAATCTCATAAAAATACAAATGTACTTACAATCCTGAGGTCCCAACTACAACGAACGGTGCTTAGACGGCCATAGACAAACCTAATCTAAGCCCAAGGCTCGAGAAACCTACCTAATATAGAAAGAAACTATAAAATACAAGGGAAGAATGAATAAAGTCAAGCAAGACCGAGAGAAGACGGTTGCTGAAACTCCTCTCCCTCCTAAAATCTGCTAAGGACCCTCCAAGCTGCTGCCCTAAACGAACCGACGTTGAGATGCCGACGGTGAATTTCTTGGCCCTTCGCTTCCAAAGCGTCGAGACGCCTGAGGATGGCATCTCGACGCCATCTCTCGGGTCTCCCTGGTTTGGCTGCTTCAAAACTTGATCTGTTTGGTGTCGTTTCTGAGTCTCGAACGCTCCACTTAGGTCTTTTCACCGTCTCGGCATCCCACGGACTTCAAGATGGATCGAAACCGCGCTAAAATCCTCAAATTAACACCGAAATTGAAAATGGACTCCGTTGAAGCGCTTGATACCAAACCGCTACAAAACATAACTTTAAACGAGATAATTGTCGTAAAACTAACAAGATTAAGAACAAATAATCATGGGCAATTAGGCCCCATCAAATACCCCCAACCTAAACCTTGCTAGTCCTCGAGCAAGCATAAAATAGAAGTATAGGATTCGTTAGTTGCAATTTTATAGACTCAAATCTCAATATCTAAAATGTCAAAATCTATTGCAATCAAGAATCATTCACATGCAGCCCAAATAAAGAGACAAATCAAAAGTTTTCATGGAAATTTCTTGCTCAAGCTCACACTTAGTCTTTCTAGAATCAATCCTACTGGCCGGGGATTGGATTATACAACCCTCTACACTGGCACTAGGAATTAACCAAGGGGCAAACAAAACAAATTAGACTGTTTTTCTCTTTACCCAGGTGCCTAAAAAATAAAAGACATTTTCTTTTAGCGCTCTTCTTTTTCTCTCCCTTTTTTTTTTTTGCGGAGCACTAGCTTTCACACTACAATGCAGGGACCCATAACTCGAGTTTAACTCTTGGTTGTCATAACTGATCACATGGCAGGTAGCGCTTTTAACCCCTTATATAGCATGCTTTTTTTTCAAAAATAAAAGTAATGTAAACGAGCATATGATTTTCTTCTAAGCTCGCACTCATTTTTTCTTTTTTTTTTCTTTTCTTTTTTTCTTCTTTTCTCTCTTTTTTCTTTTTCTTTGGCATATTTTCTTTCTTTTCTCCTATGCAAAATATTACATGCTAATTTGCAGGTATTTGACTCACTAGCTCATCCCTACACCTATCGAGGTGACAACAAGCATATGGATTATATAATTCGCTCCTAAGCCTTCAAACTAATCCTAGGCATGCTAAGGTTTGCTCTTGCAAGAAAAGTAGTAGACAAATTTTAAAAAGGATCAATTCTTGGGCACATGCTTATCATTCAATAAAAGCACTAAAGTTGGCAGGATGACACACCGTTGATTTTCATAATCAAAGAAAAAGCAACCAGACCATCCATACATCAATACTCAATCATTTAAAATTTGCTCAAAAACAGGAACAATGCTTAGATGCATGGCCTCAATCCAGAAAACATAGAGTGTTAAAAATAAAGCATGCATAATAAAATAGCCCGATGCTCCAGTGCATCAAGACTCAACCAAAACAGGCATGCAGGACCAATTCCACCCCCAACCTAGAATCATGCATTGCCCTTAAGGAAATTAATCAAAGAAAGTTTAAGGGAAAAAGAGTAAGGGAACAGAAAATCTCTCCTGCTTCAAGCTCAATGGTTGGGAGGGAATGATTCACCATGACTATAAAGATAGCAGCTTACTGGAACAGGGTCACAAATCCTAAAGACAAGAAAGGAAAACAAGCATAAATAAAAACTAACTAGAAGAAGACAGCTAAAAATAAAGAGAAGGGATATAAATTATTTGAAAATTGGGCTGCCTCCCAGAAGCGCAAATATTTAACGTCGATTACTCGACGGGATTTCCAGTCTTCAACCGAAATCCACTTCTTTGATCCACAATGGATGTTTCTTCTTTTTCTTTATCAGCTCCTGCATAGGTGGTACGTCGTCGGTTGAATGATGGAAGCGAGATAAGATGATAAATAATAATAAAGATAGATTCAGCCAACCCTAGTGCAAGTATACATTGTCGCACGTAGTAATAAAAAAACCTTAGAAGTATTCCAAGGGTATCGATCCCACGAGGACTAACTGGAAATTCAGATTTGAAGAAGAAACTGCTCAACTTGATTGCTTAAAAATGGGTAACCAAAGAAATATGATTGATAATTGATTTTTTTAGAAGAATAGATAAAACAAGCAGATAAACAAAAGAATAACAATAATGAATAAAACGAGGTATTCAACATGGATTCATCCCAAAGCCAATAACCGTAATCATGGATTATTTAACCTAAGCCTATTCAATGGATTGGGTCAGATTTAACTTCTATTTGGCCTTGCTCCCAAGAACCGTTAGAAGGCTAAGCGAGTACCGTTATGCACATTTCTGTGACTCGACTCCGACATAGATAATTCACGAATGCAATCAATAACCCTATAATCGATATAGGGTGCCTTAGGCAGCTTGCCCTATACCGCCGAATAATATCTTTCGAGCTTTTTCTCCTATATCACCTTTATGAGAATCGATATCGTTTGTCCCTTTCGAAATCAAACACACATAGCATGCAAAGTCTAAGTGATCAAGTTAAACTCAGCAAGATCAGAATGATATTCAATACAGAAAGACATGCATTGAACAAAACTTAAGCAAATAAAACACTTTCAAGCTATTGAACCATAAGGGAATTCACCATATTGAACCCCTCAACGGAATTTAGCTACTCATGGTGAGATAAAGTGCAAATGAATACATTTTCATTGAAAATAAGATGTAAAGAATACAGATAAATGAAAAGTATCAAAAGCTGGAAACAATGAAAGTAGCCAAATACTATGGGTTTTTCTATTTTATCCAATCCTTCTAGAGTTCGCTTAGACACTCCACTCTCTCGCTTTTACAAGTTGCGATGGGTGAAAATCCCTACAAACCCTAAGGTTTGATGTCTGACTCAGGTTAGAATTTAGTCATCTAAGAAGGACCTCGGGCATCCCTACTCATAGGCATCAACTAGGGTTCTGTCACCACCCTCTTCTTCCAAATGAGTTCTGCTTGAATTTGACTTTGAATCTCGAGCTTATATAGTGTGGGAAACGGTTGAGGAGCTGCGAAATAGGTGCTGGTAGGTAGCCCAATCAGTTTCGTGGTCAAAACAACCGATTAGGTGCAAAGAAGTCTCGTTCAAAACGACCCGCGGACGACTCGGAACTGCCTCTGTTTTTCCAGAGATGCGGTCACATTTCTGGGGAAATTCCAGCTCTTCCTCTGTTTTCCTGCACAGCAACAAACTTAGTCAAATTCCCTTAAAATTGAGTCCTTTTAAGCACAAATGAGCATAATTTGACAAAAGTGAATCTCAATACCCTAACTTATCAACTTTAATATATTTTGAGCTCGGGAACAGTAAAATTGATCTAAAACATATAGTTTTGACAAGATAATGAGTTGAATATAAGGGTAAAATAGGTATATTTTTTACCCTTGTCACACCCCCAAACTTAACTCATTGCTTGTCCTCAAGCAATAGCCAATCAAAATGTTAGAGATCAACTTTTTAATTGCCAATCAGAATGTAAGAGCTCAATATTAATTTCAAACCAAAATGTTAAGGTTCATGTGTAGTAATCAATCATGGTACTAGTATCAACTTTAAACTTCAAATCAAGTGGCATGGAATCAAGTAAACATGTTTTTCAAGATCGTTTTCTAAAAAGTTCGCCTTTTAGGAGAGGGTTCTACTCTAGTGCCAGTCATAACGTCTAAGTTTCCTAGGCATGAAGATTTCTATTGTTCTTTTTCAAAGAAAAACTCTCCCTAATCCATCCTAACCAATATGTTTAAACTACCTAACTTCTTTTCATAGAGCCTAGTGTAGTCCTTTTAGTTAAGAAAAACAAGACTTAAGGTAAAAATGAGCATACATGAGTTACTAGATCTTTTCCTATCTCCCCCAAACTTATTTGACTGTTGGTGCTCTTTTTATTCAACTTCTTTTTCTCCCAAGAGTATCCTTGCTGTCATCTTCACCTTCGTTCTAGCTTATCGACACTTTGTGGTGAAGCTATCTAGCTACGAGCAAAGTTCACAAGCTTGGAATGATACTCACTTCCCTAAGTAAACCTTTCATGCAGTGGCAAATCATGGGTGTCATGAATGCCCCTGATTACTCAGTAAACTCTAGGAAGGAGGAGTAACTCTCGGTTTTTTTCATTTTTTTTTTCATATAAGTACTGAGCACATATACTTTTTCCAGCAGTACAAATTTACAAAAAGCATGGCATAAGCATAAAGCATAAAGCACCCCCCCCCCCCAAACTTAAAGTTAGACAATGTCCTCATTGGCTTTGTTTTTGAGGCATGGGCTTAACATGAGGCTTTTTATTTTTCAAAACTTTAAGGCTAAACTCTCCTAGAGTGTTAGAAAGGTTAAACACGAGGAAGTTTAGACTTAAGAAAATTTTGTAAAGAAAAAGACTAATGGGAAGCCTATGACTAGAAGACAATTCAGGTGTGACGGTGGCTATTCCCTAATGACATCGTTCCCTCTTGGATTCAAGGGTGCCTTGATTCTATACACCCGGTTAATGTCTACAGAAGAGAAGCTGACCATCTTGCCTCTCACAACAGCCATACTGATGCTTTCCTCCCTCAGGCCGACGTAAAATTCACAAACTAAAGGCACGACAGCCTCCCGATGGTGAGCACAGAACTCTTGCCACTTGTACTTGGAGATAACTATGCTTACGAACTCTGGCAGTGCTCCAGCTCTGTTAGAGAATCCCTTCTCGTTGAGGAAATCTCTCTTTCTCATAATCTCCATCCGTTCCTGAAAATTTACATCTTTGAATACCTCGTGGAATGGATTTTTAGGAGATGCAACCTTAGGTGATTTAGCCTTTTTCTTGGCAGGTGACATGGTAGGAGGAGCTATTAGAGAGGCGTCAATGGATCTAGTCCTCGACCTCTTGGCAAATATGGGGTCATTCTTATTCTTGGTCTTCCTTTCAGCTTTGATCTCTCTTCTTCTTTTTCTCCTCAATGCTGCAGAGATAGGAACTTGGTCGTCATTCAGCTCCCTAATCTCTGAATCGGATTCTATTTCAGAGTCACTAGAGATCTCGGCCTCCTTGCTTTCTTTCTCTTCTTCATCCCTCTTCTCTCCCAAAGAGGTGCTATCAGCTGCTGGTGGATCATCTTTGAATAGAGGTTCGAAAACCTCATCAGCAAGCTGAACTTCAGTGGCCTCTGCCAGGCCTTCTTCAGAATGCGGCCCAGATGCGATCGCATTCTGGCCTTCATCCTCTTCTTCTGTTTCTTTTTCTTTTTCTTTGTTCTTTTCACTTGGCCCCTGTTGGGCCTCTTCTTCTTCCCCTTGCAGCAATTCAGCTTCACTTTGAGCCTTGTGGGGTGGCTCAAAAGCTGCAAGGAAGTCTTCCGCTTCCTTCCTTTTTTTCTCTTCTTCTTTTAATTCTTCCCTTCTTCGTTTTTCCTCCTCAAAGAGTTACAAATCAGCAGCTGCCCTCCTGAGGTCTTCATCTAACTTCCTCTCTTCTTCTTCAGCTAACTTGGCCCTCTCGGCCTTCAGTCTTTCCTTTTCCTTTTTCCTCTCTTCTTCAAGATCTCTTTCTCTTGCACCTTCATCTTCTTCCCTCATGTGTTGATTTTCCATCTCTCTCTCAGCCTCAATATCCCTCAAGGCTTCTTGTCCAGCCTTATACCCTTCAGCAATCACGAGAGTCTTTGCCACAGCTTGGCGGATTATGTCCTCGAACACGTCTGGGGGCATTCTCGCTACTTTGAGAGGCTCGATTACAAGTGGCTTCTCGAGCACAACTTTCTTGGGACTCCTCCTCCTTGCACTGTAGGTAGCGAATGGTTTGTTCCTGCAAGACGAAGAGGGGTTAGCTTAAGGTTCAGAATTTTTTACCCGTTAAAATTCCCTCTTGTCGAGAGGTTCCTGCTGCTTTGGCGGCTTCTTCTTCATCTCTCCTATTTGCTTCTTCTTCAAGAGCAGCACGTCTCTGAGCTCCCATCGCCCAGATCATTGAAAACCACTCCCGCGAGCGTTTCTTGAATTGTTGAGCTACGGGTTTTTGGGTTTGGTGAACGGCAGTGGCGCGCGTGGACCTCCGAGGTTGGGAAGAACTCAGATTCTCCCTCGACGTGGCTGACATTGTCGAGGAAGAAGGAGTTTGAGCGTTGGGCTCTTGGTTCACGATCCCCGACGAGAAACCCTTGGGTCTCATCCTTCTCGTGTCGTGCATGGGAGTTTCGGGGTTCTCTTCTTGTCGTCGAACACTTGCTTCAGCTTCGTGGGTGGTTTGGCCACTCTGGGATCGAGTGATCTTGCGTGATGATGAAGATTTGGGTGAGTTCTTCATGTTTTCTTGGTATGGGTTTCGGTTTCAAGATGAGAGAATATGGAGAGTTTGGAGTTTTGACTTGAATGCAAAAGGTTTGAGTAGTTGGTGAAGAGGGAAAGACTATAAGTCAGCTATTTATAGTTTTCTAATTAGATCACGTGCTGATCAAAAAAAATTCGTGGCTGCCCTCTTATTTTTGAAAATGCGATCGCAATCCCAACAAATACACTGGGGAAAATGCGGTCGCATTTGCCCCAGTTTCTGCTTTCTCTTTTTTTTCTGACTTTTCATTTTTCCTTTGTTTTTTCTTCTTTGCTGAAACACTCATAAACATGTTAGAAGGTTCATGTGCTCAATCATGATTTATTTTTCTTTTTTAAGAGAAATTAAGTCAAAAAGTTTTGATCAATTCAACTTTCAGGTAAGTCCCCAGGTCGAGGTGTTCCCAATGGTCAGCTTAAGTACCTTAGCCTAGCCAGGACTTTCCTTAAACAAAGTTCCCTCTTGATCAAAAATCCTTTATTCTAAACTTACAAATTTTCATTTTCCTCTTTTTTTTTCTTTTTCTTTTTTTATTTTATTATTTTATTATTTTAAAATAGATAGGGTACCAAATAATATGAACTTTTCAAACTCCCAGGTAAATCCCCAGGAAAAGGTGTTCCCTTCGATCAACTTAAGTACCTTTTCCTAGATAGGATTTTCCTAGACAGAGTTTTTACTCTTGTCCAGATATTTTGGAGTCCCTGTATGCATTATTATTTTATTTAACTATAAATCCAAATAATATACAAAAATAAATTCTCAAAGTGTAGAAGTCATACCAGGTCAATCACGGAAACATGGGCTTCCTCATCCTCAAAGCCCTTCCCCCAATATGGTTTGATTCTTTATCTTTTCATGGGTTGATTGATTTCTTCAACTTCAATCTTTTTCCACCTTTTACTTCTTGTTCTTCATCTCCGAGTATATCCTACAATGTTTCTCCTTTCATCATTTCCTGAAAAGTAGACCGGGAGAGTTCATCAATTTCATCAATCATAGAACATTCCTCAAAATCTCCAGGGTACTTCATTGCATTCATCACATTGAATGTGATTTGCTGATCATTGACCCTCATGGTCAATTCTCCTTTCTGCACATCAATTAAGGTTTTGTCAATAGCTAGGAATGGTCGTCCTAAGATGATTGGCACATCCTTATCAGCTTCACAATCTAAAATGATGAAATCTGTTGGGAGTACAAATTTGTCAACCTTGACCAACACATCTTCAATTTTTCCAACAGGATGTGTAAGTGATCTGTCCGCTAACTATAGGGTTACAGTTGTTGGTCTTGCTTCTCCTATCCCCAACTGTTTAAAAACTGAGTAGGGCATCAGGTTTATGCTCGCTCCTAGATCGCATAGAGCTCTGCCTACATCCCTTCCTCCCATGGAGCATGGAATGGTGAAACTTCTTGGGTCTTTTAGCTTAGGAGGGATCTCATTCTTGACCAGTGCACTGGAACATTCAGTGAGTGCAACCGTTTCGTATTCTCCAAATCTTCTTTTCTTTGATAGAATATCCTTCAGGAACTTCACATAGGTAGACATTTTTTCAAGTGCTTCCACCAATGGGATATTGATGTGTAGCTGCATTAAAACATCAAAGAATTTTTTGAACTGTACATTCAACGAAGCATGTTTAAATCTTTGCGGGTATGGAGGAGGTGGTCTGTATTCTGGATCTATCACAAACTTTTGGGGTCTTGCAGTCGCAATTGCGGTCACATTCCCTTGTTTCTTCTCTAAATTTTATTTTTCTCTTTCTACCAAGCCTTCATGCTCCTTGGTCTTTTCTTCATTGCTTTTATTCTGTATAGTATCTGAGGTAATGTCTGACTTCTTTTCTAAAATCTTTTCTCGAGCTTCTTCTGGGATCTCTACTTCTTGATTCACTGGGTACTATGGGCCATCATATTCTAGTCCACTTCTTAAGGTTACTGTCGTGCATTTCTCTTTTCCTTCTCTGTGAGGGATCTCGGTCTTGCTTGGCAACTTCCCTTGTGGTATGTTTTTAATCTCCTGAGCAATCTGTCCAAGCTGTACTTCCAGATTCCCAACTGCAGCATCGTTTCTTGCCATGTACACCTTCATAAGAGTCTCTAGATTTGACTCTTGACTCTGCACTTGGACTGGTTGGAAGTTCTTCTGCGGCTGCTGTTGTGTAGGCGGTTTCCCAAATTGATTTGTCTTGGAATTACTTGAGTCAGCTTGTCCTCCCCAAGAGAAGTTTGGATGTTGTCTCCAACCTGGGTTGTACGTGGCCGAGTATGGATTCCATCTATTCTGGTTCTGGTTCCCTTGTCGACCTACATAAAAGACAGATGCGGGATTTAGTGTACAGTTATCAGCAATGTGTTCCTCACCACAAATTTCACAACAGGGAGAAGAGATAGCATTGGCAGAGGCTATATTTGCTTGATTGTTCATGGTCATGCCCATCATCATGCTATGAATAGCCTTGATCTGGACTTGCATGGTAGAATTAGCCTCTGTTTCCACTGCTTTAACTGGATTCTTCAAGATTGTGGTTGGCTCGGTCTCTCCCCAATGTCGATTGTTTGTGGCTATGGTGTCGAAGATAGCATGTGCCTCATTTGCACACTTTTTCAAGAAAGATCCATTTGCAGATGCATTGACTAGTGCCTTTGAAGCTTGATCTAATCCACTATAAAAATGCTCCAATGTAAGGACATGCTTGTAAATTTGGTATTTCTTTAAAAAGAAAAGTGAAATTAAAAGGAATTAATAAAAACAAAAAAAAAAAATTTGGGGGAAGGAGAAGCCCAGCCCATTCTTGTTTATTTTAGAAAATATTTATTATAAAAAAAAGAGAGAAAGAAGGGGAACTTAAGCGGCAGAAATAAATAGGCTTGAGTGTGTGTTGTGGGTTATAGCATGTGACAGCTGGACATGGGTGTTTTTTTTTAAAAAAAAAAAAAGACGAAGAAAGAAAGAGAGGATTGTCGGGGAGAGAGAAAGATAGAGAGGATTGTCGGGGAGAGAGAAAGATAGAGAGAGAGAGAAGATTCTAGAGGGAGAAAGGCAGCTTGTGAAGAAGGAGATCGGTCCCATGGAGCAATTTATGTTCCGTTTTCTTCTTAAAACTTGGTGAAGAACGGATTGATGGGCTCCTCAAACGATCTGAGAAAACTCGGTAAGTTCTTAAGGAAACCAAGAGAATTTCATGGGTTTTATCTCTTTACTCGGGGTGTGTCATCCAAGATGATACAAGCAGGCAATCCGTGGTGTGGACACTTCCGAACCAACCTTTGAAATCTTTCCCAAGCTGCATCCAGAGGTTCATTGTAAGATTGCCTGAAAGCAATAATTTCAGCTCTATATTTGGCATTTTTATTAGAAGGAAAAAACTTCTCTAAGAATTTCTCAGTCAAATCATTCCAAGAAGTGATGGAGTTTGGAGGGAATGAGTCCAACCAAGCTTCAGCATCTCCCTGCAAAGAAAATGGAAAAAGCTTTAGCTTCAAAGTATCTTCAGGCACTCCTGTAACTTTAAAAGAATTGCAAACTCTAAAAAATAGCTTAATGTGTTTATGTGGATCTTCATTTGGAAGTCCAGAGAATTGGCCCATGGTATTCAACATTTGGAACATCACTGGTTTGAGTTCAAACTGTGGAGCATCTATCGGTGGCTCCAAAATTCCTGGATTTAAGGTCTGAAAAACTGGTAAAGCGTAGTCCCTTATTGCTCTATTGCGGTCTTCAGCAATATAAATTGGATTTTCTTGTTGTGGCACCGGTGGAACTGGAGGAACTGGAGGAATTCTCCCACCATTTTGCTCCCTTCCACGATTCTGTGGATCAACTTGAGGATCGACTCTAGGAGGTTCCATTGGAAACTCTTGAATGTAAGAAGCTTCTTCTAGAGGATCCTGTGCGCTCAACTCTTGTTGTTCCCTTCTCTTTCGTCTTTGTTCCTTCCTTCGACGACGAAAGGTTCTTTCTATCTCAGGATCAATGTCAAGGAGTGGACACCCCTTGTTCATGCACTAACTTCAACCTGCAAAAGCAAAACAAATGCAAATCAAAGTCAAATTCTCTTTAGAGATAGAAATGCGGTCGCAATCTGATCGCAATTTCAAATAACAAAACTGGTTTCACTTTTGGTCCCCGGCAACGGCGCCAAAAACTTGGTGCGTCGTCGGCTGAATGATGGATATGAGATAAGATGATAAATAATAATAAAGATAGATTCAGCCAACCCTAGTGCAAGTATACACTGTCGCACTGAGTAATAAAAAAACCTTAGAAGTATTCCAAGGGTATCGATCCCACGAAGACTAACTGGAAATTCAGATTTGAAGAAGAAACTGCTCGACTTGATTGCCTAAAAATAGGTAACCAAGGAAATATGATTGATGATTGATTTTTTTAGAAGAATAGATAAAACAAGCAAATAAACAAAAGAATAACAATAATGAATAAAACGAGGTATTCAACATGGATTCATCCCAAAGGCAACAACTGTGATAATGGGATTATTTAACCTAAGCCTATTCAATGCATTGGGTCAGATTTAACTTCTATTTGGCCTTGCTCCCAAGAACCGTTAGAAGGCTAAGTGAGTACTGTTATGCACATTTCTGTGACTCGACTCCGACATAGATAATTCACGAATGCAATCTATAACCCTATAGTCGATATAGGGTGCCTTAGGCAGCTTGCCCTATACAGCCGAACAATCTCTTTCGAGCTTTTTCTCCTATATCACCTTTATGAGAACTGATATCGTTTGTCCCTTTCGAGATCAAACTTACATAGCATGCAAAGTCTAAGTGATCAAGTTAAACTCAGCAAGATCAGAATGATATTCAATAAAGATGACATGCATTGAACAAAACTTAAGCAAATAAAACACTTTCAAGCTATTGAACCATAAGGGAATTCACCATATTGAACCCCTCAACAGAATTTAGCTACTCATGGTGAGATAAAGTGCAAATGAATACATTTTCATTGAAAATAAGATGTAAAGAATACAGATAAATGAAAAGTATCAAAAGCTGGAAACAATGAAAGTAGCCAAATACTATGGGTTTTTCTATTTATCCAATCCTTCTAGAGTTCCCTTAGACACTCCACTCTCGCTTTTACAAGTGGGAATGGGTGAAAATCCCTACAAACCCTAAGGTTTGATGTCTAACTCAGGTTAGAATTTAGTCATCTAAGAAGGACCTCGGGCATCCCTACTCATAGGCGTCAACTAGGGTTCTGTCACCACCCTCTTCTTCCAAATGAGTTCTGCTTGAATTTGACTTCGAATCTCGAGCTTATATAGTGTGGGAAATGGTTGAGGAGCTGCAAAATAGGTGCTGGTAGGTAGCCCAGTAAGTTTCGGGGTCAAAACAACCGGTTAGGTGCGAAGAAGTCTCGTTCAAAACGACCCGCGGACGACTTGGAACTGCCTCTGTTTTTCCAGAAATGCGGTCGCATTTCATTTTGCCTTCCCAGAAATGCGGTCGCATTTCTAGGGAAATTACAGCTCTTCCTCTGTTTTCCTGCACAACAATAAACTTAGTCAAATTCCCTTAAAATTGAGTCCTTTTAAGCACAAATGAGTATAATTTGACAAAAGTGAATCTCAATAACTTAACTTATCAAGTTTAACATATTTTGAGCTCAGGAACAGTAAAATTGATCTAAAACATATAGTTTTGACAAGATAATGAGCTAAATATAAGGGTAAAATAGGTATATTTTTTACCCTTATCAATAGGACAACTCAACTTGCACATAGAGTGCACAGCGTAAGAAAATTTAAGCAGTATATCTTCATCTGCCCAATTAAAGGTAATTCTAAGCACCCTAGGCTTAACTTGGTCAGCCATTTGATTTCCTTAGCCTAAATCATGCTCTAAAGAAGCAGGGACGTCAGGCATAAAGGAATTAGGTACATAATAATAAGAGTTTAGCTCAACATTCCTAATCTTTAACTCTCCTAACATGCTTGAAACGCTAATTAAATCAGACCTAGAATTAAAGGGAAAATTAAGTTCAGGCTTACTGACCTCGATGGGATTTTCTTCTGACTTACCATCTTGTTTCTCTGAGATTTGGCTCTCTAGCTCATCAGGGGAGTCGGCTCGGAATCTAGTGACTTTCGGCAGCTTTGCAATAATCTCCCACGCCTTACCGGGTATTGTAGCGAGCACATCACCTCCACTAGCTGAGTCAAGCATTCTTCTATCGTCAGGCGTCAGCCCTCCGTAGAAGCTTTCTATCAAGGACTCCTCTGAGAGTGGGGTGTGATGCTCCATGCAGTATAGATTGAAGCGGCTCACGAACTCGTGGAACAACTCTTCAGGTGCTTGCGTGGCGTTGACAATTTTTCTGGTGGCTTCTATCAACAGCGCAATGGGGTCGTACTTCTTCAGGAAAATTCTCCTCAACTCACTTCAAGAAGATACCGACCTTGGAGGCAACGAGAAAATCCACTTCCTAGCTTCTCCTTGCAGTGAGTACGAAAACACCCTCAACTTGAATTGATCTTCAGATACCTCTGGGGGTTTCCTTTCGGAACAGCTCGAGAAGAACTCGGATACATGAAAGTAGGCACATGTTCCTGGTTTACCACAAAAGGAAGGAACTAAGAAAATAAATTCAGATAGGGAGACAGAATTACCTTCTTCGTGATTTATGATGTAGGGGGTGATGGATATTCAGGAGCTAAAAGGTGGTCTTGCACTGCACTCTCGGCCCTTTCTATCCAAGCGGACAGAAGATCGAGAGCCTACCAGATATTCATGAAGCTCAGTGCTTTTTCTTGTCCTTGGCAGGGAGGTGTTTTCTCTTGTAACGATTTGTCACTGAATCTACAAGAAACAAACTAATACACAAGAGACAAGAAAAAGGGGTGAAAAAAACAAAATTAATTAGAAATAAACACTGTGTTCCCCGGCAACGGCGCCAGTTTGACGGGACGGGAGTTGTCGAGGCTCCACGCGTTAAAGCGAATTTACATTCACCAGTTTTAGTGCGTCGGTGTCGCAGGCCTCACGTCAAAACGAATTTATAATCCACGGACACTAAGCTACTTTGCAATAGTAGTGGTCGGGGTCGATCACAGGGAACAACTGGCTTACTTCTAACCTCATTTGTGTTTTGGGGTGGCAGAGAAAAGGGGGTTTGAGACAGATGGAGAAAATTGTGGGCGAAGGCCAAACGTAAGAAAGCAAACTGACAGAAAATCAATTCTTAAGAAAGTAAACTGACAGAAAATTAAATGACAGAAAAGTAAACGGGGAGGTTGGTCAATCTCACCTTGCCGCTCGTAGTAACTGAAGACGCTCGGGATCAGTACATTCACTTTTTACTCATCGATTAGCAGATAATGATTTATATGCATGTTGTCTATTGGTACACTAAATCAATTGACTCGATCCCAACGTCCATCGATTCAATTACTAGTTACTAATTAGTTAACCCTACGAACCCGTCAAAGTCAATTAATCAAGCAATGCATTAAGAACTAGATACCCCTAGAGCGCTAACCCAACAGACCCGTTGAACTAACATGCAATTAATCAATAGACTAACCTGGCCACAATCAATAAATCAATTAATTGTTGCTCTAGATTAGAACCCTCATAATCAACTAGAGAGACATCTAATTAATCACAAGTTTCGAATTAGACCCTAGATCTATCATGTCAGCAACAAAGTCAAAGTCTCCTCTTGGGACTCGTGCTCACGAATCAATCAAATGCTAACTATTGAATTAACTATCCATTAGCTAAGTGGAAATCAATTCTTTAGCGGATTATTAACATAGCTGCGAGTTAGGGCATCAATCTAACCTACTGCGCATGCTAATTATAAAAGCGGGAATCTAAAGTCACAAACAACAAATAAATCATGCATAAAGTTCAGCAATCTCAAGATAAACAATGAATCAGTTTCGAATGTTCATGAATCTGATAAAAATACAAATATACTTACAATCCCGAGGTCCCACCTACAACGAACGGTGCTTAGACGACCATAGACAAGTCTAATCTAAGCCCAAGGCTCGAGAAACCAACCTAATCTAGAATGAAACTGTAAAATACAATGGAAGAATGAATAAAGTCAAGCAAGACCGAGAGAAGACAGCTGCTGAAACTCCTCTCCCTCCTAAAATCTTCTAAGGACCCTCCAAGCTGTTGCCCTAATCGCAGCCCACAGGTTTAAATAAACGAACAGGCGTCGAGACGTCGTGGCCAGCGTCGAGACGCAGATGGTGAATTTCTTGGCCCTCCGCTTTCGAAGCATCGAGACGCCTGAGGATGGCGTCTCGACGCCATCTCTCGAGTCTCCCTGGTTTGGCTGCTTCAAAACTTGATCTGTTTGGTGTCGTTTCCGAGTCTCGAAAGCTCCACTTAGATCTTTTCACCGTCTCGGCACCCCACGGTCTTCAAGGTGGATCGAAACCTCGCTAAAATCCTCGAATTAACACCGAAATTGAAAATGGACTCCGTTGAAGCGCTTGATACCAAACCGCTACAAAACATAACTTTAAACGAGATAATTGTCGTAAAACTAACAAGGTTAAGGACAAATAATCATGGGCAATTAGGTCCCATCACTAATGTTTTGAATTTTCAAGGGAAGGTGAATTAATATTGCTCGGGACGCGCAATAGTTCAAGTTTGGGGGTTTGATAAATCTTCAAAAGGGAGTTATTTAGGCCTTCTTTCTATAGTGATTTGTGTGTCATTTGTGCCAAATAGGTGTATTATTAGATGAATGGTATATGTTTTACCCTATTTAGAAGAATGGATACTTTGGAAGTTATTTTGCAGAGAAAATAATGTTGAGCGACTTGAGGGAGCAAATTCCATGATCCAGCAAAGCTAGGAGCAAAACTGGCCACATGAGCTGCACGTGATTCATTAATGAGGTGGCGTTTTCTGAAGCAATCTCGGATCTAGGAAGCTTGGAGAGCCCTCCACGTGTAATTTTTTACCTAATAAGGGTTGACTCCACTCTATAAAAGGAAAGATCCATCTCAAGTCAAAAAAGGGGAGGAGGAAAGTCCATACTTTCCATCTTTGTAAGCCGAATAAAGGAGGAACAATTGGAGACTCAAGAAGACCATCAACTACAAATTTCTTCAAGGGAATTTATCTTTTCTTGTAAAAGTTTGTAGTTATGGATGCACGTGAATAGATTATAACGTGTGTTGCTTTTTATTCTATGAATTAAATTTATTGTAGGTGTTGGTTAGGACTATGTAATTATCGTACTTCATAATCTAGCAATTGATATTGATTTTGAGCATCTTTATTACCTGTTGTGTTTATTCTTATTTTGTGCCCGCCTAGCCAACCAGTGTGAATACCTTCTCTTAGTTTCAGAATCTCGTGGATACGATAAATTACTTATCACTTGCTGCAAACTATGTGCACTTGCATAGTATTCTAGCGATAAATTCTATCATATTTGTCGAAGGTCCAAGCCAAATAAATTTATAATCCACGACACTATAACTATTTTGTAGAAATAGTGGTCGGGGTTGAACACAGGGAAGGGGATTCTAGCAGATGCAGAGATTTTGTGTTTATGCAACAGGGGGGTTTTGGAAAAACAGGATGCAATGAAATAAAGTACTAGATGTAAAGGAAACAGAATAAAGCATGCAATAGCGAAAAATAAGATGAAAATCAATATCATAAAAGGGATCGCTGGATTGGGATTTTTTATGCCTGAATGGTATTTCACTTCTCTTCCTAGTTTTCTCTAAAAATTATTCTATGCCGATTTTATTAGTCCGGTTGGCTTCTTGGTTACTCGGAGGACCCCCCTACACTAACCTGTGTTTAATTAACCCGTTAACCCATAACCCTGCAATTAACATGATTAATTAAATTATCATTATCGATCGCCGCCCCTCATGGGAAACCTCGCAATGACTACTAAATTATGTCTAACTAATCTAAAATAAGTAATTTGAAACCTCGCAATTACCTACTTAAACTAGTCACTTTAGGTTCATGGGCCCAGAATTGTATTAACTAAACTTAAATTTAATTTAAATCTAATTAACACAACCTGTAGCATGCATCCTAGGCCTATCAAGGGTCGTCACTCCGTAGAGATTGTCTTGCCTCAGCCTAGTGGCTATCTAAAAATAACTAATAGAATACACGAATAGAAATCTCCTAGGGTCGTCAAGCCTAAGAAACTAATCTCATGCATTGGTTTAAACGGGATGACATGCAAAACTCAATAAAAATACAGCAAGAACAGAACATAAATACCAGAAAACTCAGCCAAGATTCAATAACATTTAGAGCATAGTCTCAATCCAACGATACAAAAGCGTTTAGCTACTCATAAATGAAGAAAAACCATAAACAAATACAAAAGAATGCATAAAATATGACCTACAAAGGTCTATACATAAGCTGGAAAGGAAAAGAAACGAAACTAATCGAAAAAGGGCTAAAATTCTAACCTAACAGCGGACTAAACCGAAGCCATATATTTACGCCATCCCTAAAGCGTAAAATTCCCCTAACAAGCTTAGATTAGAGGTGATAAAATAGGAATATTTTGGTCCTATCAATGGTTTATACAAAACCCAACGTATCGACAACGTCAACCCTATCCAACCATTTCCCTAAAGTGAATTTGAACTTATTCTAATTCAATCCATCATATTGTTCCAAAGGTTTATCTCAAGCTAGCAAGGGGACCTAATGCACCTACAGATCATGGGCTCCAACAGTATGAGGTTTAACCAGCTAAACCCTTTTAACCTAGTTAACCAACATCTGTTAACTACTGGGACACTCCACTATAGCCTAGTAGTTGAACTCCCCTCACTGTAGATATATTTTCGCCCATTCGATATAACCATGATTAGTAAGTCAATCCTTCACAGGTCGTTCGTTACTATTGCTAGGTCAAATGTCCGTTTTACCCCTATAGCACATCTTTGTTCCTTAAGTCCACTGGTCCTCTATTGAACAATTTGTTTATGGTCCAACTGTTGGGTTTTATGTCCTAAAACTCGTAGATAGTGAATCTTAACGAATTATACACTTGTATCAATAAAGTGTTATTGAGGATTATGCAATAAAGTGTTATTGTCATTTTAAGTCTAAAATTTCACAATATAACCCAAATCCAATAAACTAAGATCCAAGGTTGTTTATATGTAACTTGAACTTGTATGTGGGGACATACGGGGATCAGTGTTCAAATAACAACCTAAAAGGTCTATAGTACAGGGATAAGGTTGGGTACCTTATCCTGGTAACACTATGAGATACGACCCGCTTTGTATTCGATACAGACGTATTGATCAAGGCGTCCATGTAGGAGACATGCGAGCGGGGGTATCCTATGCAATGAGTTTGCATAAGACCGGACCACGAAATAATAAACCACTAGATGTAACACCGTTAACTAGTTAGGTTACTGTTTCAATAGGGATGACCTAGCTAACTCAGTCTTAATCCTGAGTGTGTCATGAACTCCTTCTCACGAGGGATTGTCCTTTGATTAGTATGGGTGAGAGTGGCTTGCACGCCGACTCAATAAGCATACCTTCTTGGGGACAAAACCGAGTGGGGGGCTGGGGACATGACAACACAATATGAAATTCACTCCTTCCCACTTCTAGGAGAAGTAGATGAGTGTTCCCTTAAGTGGTGACTCCGGGTCTTGAACAAAGGGATCCCGCCCTCTCACTGGCCCGAGAGGGACTTTTTGTTTACTGGTTGGACCATAAACAGGTTGTTCATTAGAGGAGCACTGGTACATAAGGAGCCATAGGTAACACAGGGGTAAAACGGTAATTTGACCCAACTGTAGTTACGAACACTTGTGAAGAATTGACTTACTGTTATTGGTCAATATCCGTGGACACAAAAATATTATACTGTGAGAAGAGTGCAGCTGTGGGTCTTTAGTGGAGTGACCCACAGTTAATGAATATTGGTTAACTCGATTAATGAGTTTAGTCAGTTAACCTCATATCATTGGAGCTTCTGATCTGTAGGTCCATTAGGTACCCCTGCTAGCTCATAAAGAATAATTGGGAATATCTTCAAAGAATTTGAATTGTTCAAATTCATCCTCGGAATCAAGTTAATTGTATGAATATACAATTAATATAATGTATGGTGATACATTATAATATAAAGTTTAATATTAGATTAAGCTTTATTATATTGAGAGAATAATAATTAATTGAATATGTGATATTTAATTAATTAATTATGAATTAATTAATTATTCAATTTAGTTTAAATTAAATGTGATTTAATTAAACTATATTATATGAGAGATATATATTAGAATATGATTCTAATATGTAATTAATTAAATATGTTAGATATTTAATTAATTATAAAATTAATTAATTTTGAATTAATTAATTACTAAATTTAATTTAGTTAAATGTGATTTCATTAAATTAAATCTATAAATTAATTTTAATGTGAATATGATTCGTATTAAAACTATAGGTTATAAGAGAGATGCATATTTGAATATGATTCAAATGTTTGATTAATTAAATATGTGATATTTAATTGGTCAAATAATTAATTTATTATGTAACTAATTATGTAGTTTAATTAATTTAATTAATTTTAATTAAAACTATAGTTTATGTGAGGAATGTGCATTTAATATGATTAAAATGCACATGCAATTAAATATGGATATTTAATTGATTGGATAGTATGATTAATTAAATCATATTTAATTAATTGTATTAAATTAATATTTTGATTATTTTAATCAAAATTGACAATCCTCACACCTCATGGACACATGGCAATGTGTGATTGTCTCCCCTCACATCTAACGCAGAAGGGGTCTTTGAAAGGAGATTCATTCTGCATTCTCAAATTCTCTCATCTACTCTCATTCTCTCTCAACATAAAAAACAGAGAGGTATTCCTCTCTTAAAGAAAACTCTTCACAAATTCGAGATGGAGTCCCACCACTCCGTTCCCAATCTCATAGGATAGCGGGGTAACCAAATGGTGGTGTCCGTTGAAGAATCAGAGTCATCAACGAAGGTATGTTTCTCGTTGCTTAATTTTTTGCCAATGTACTGGTATTTTGTAGAATGAAATTAAATACGATTCAGTCCAATTGCTTCCGCTGTAACGGAATTCGGAATTCCAATCCTTCACCAACCACTAAACAGAGTCCCTCTCGGGCAAATGAGAGGGTGGGGCCCCTTGTTCAAGCCTCGGAGTCAGCACTTAAGGGAAGAACCTCTCTACTATCCGTGATTCGAGTAGGAGTGAATTTCGTCTTGCTACACTATGTCCCCAGCTATCTATCTAGTCTTATCCTCAAAATGGTAGGCTTATTGAGCGGCACTATTGGGCCACTCCCACCCATGCAGATCAAAGGATAATCCTAAACGAACAGGAGTTCATAGCAAGCTCAGGATTAAGATCGAGTTACCTAGGTCATCACATGAAAAAGTCAGTCTTAACAGTAAACAGCGTTATAAAGCAAGAGGTACTTGTTTGTCAGTCATGTCTTGTGTAAACATCTTTTACACAGGATGCCCCTACTCACATGTCTCTACATGAACGATCCAGGATCACGTCGTTTGCCTCATTCGCAAAGTAGGCCAAATCCTTAGTGTTACCAGGATAAGGTACCCAGCCTTATCCATATAATATAGACCATTTAGGTAATATACTCAAACTTGATCCCTGTCTATATGCACGATATAGTTCGAGTATTTCATATTATAACCATGGATGTTTCTATTGGATTTAAGATATAAAATAAACATTTCACTGAATAACATCTTTATTATAAAAGGATTACAAAACATGAGTTTTAGGACATAAAACCCAACATAACCTTGGCTCGACAGGAACTCGAGTGAGTTAAAATGCCTATGACAGATGGACTAGAGCCAATGACAAGGCAAAAGTCTTCATTTTGACAAGCATGTCTGGATGAAAGAAGGAACTTTGTTCGAGAGCATGTTGTGAACATGATGGTGCATTTCAATGCAGCCGAGGTAAACGGTGTTGTCATAGATGAAAGCAGCCAAGTCAGTTTCATTATGGAATCTCTCCCAAAGAGTTTTATTCAATTTCGCACTAACTCTGTGATGAACAAAATTGAGTACAATCTGACGACTCTCCTGAACGAGCTACAGACTTACCAGTCCCTTACTAAAGGTGAAGGAAAAGAAAACGAAGCAAACGTTGTTTCTGGTAAGAAGTTCCTTAAAGGTTCAAACTCTGGAACTAAGTCTGGATCTTTTACTTCAAAGAATAAAGGTATGCAGTTGGAGAAAAAGAAAAACAAGGGAAAGGGGAAAGCTCCCATCACCAAGAAAGGCAAGAAGAAAATACTGATAAAGGAACTTGCTTCCACTGTAATGAGGACGGACACTGGAGAAGGAATTGTCCTAAATATCTTGCTAAGAAGAAAGCAGAGAAGGCTGAAGCTAGCAAACTAGGTAAATATGATTTACTTGTTATTGAAACATGTTTAGTAGAGCAAGATGACTATATCTGGATATTAGATTCAGGAGCGACTGATCATGTATGTTTCTCTTTACATGAAACTAGTTCCTGGAAGACGCTTAGAGAAGGCGAGGTGACACTCATAGTAAGAACAGGAGATGTTGTCTCGGGCGAGGCAGTGGGAGCTATGTAGCTGTTGTTTAGAGATAGTTACATTTTGTTAGAAAATGTTTTGTATGTTCCTAGTATAAAAAGAAACTTAGTTTCTATCTCTTGGTTAATAGAACAAATGTATAAAGTACCTTTTGAAGTTAATGAAGCGTTTATTATCAAAAGCGGATTCCAAATTTGTTCTGCTAAACTTGAAAACAACCTGTATGTGTTAAGACCGAATGAAATAAAAGTTGTTTCCAACACCGAAATGTTTAAAACAGTACAGACCCAAAATAAAAGACAAAAGGTTTCTCATGATACTCTTCTTTGGCATCTAAGACTAGGGCACATAAATCGGAATCGAATATAAAGGTTGGTTAAAAGTGGACTTCTAAATAAATTAGAAGATGACTCATTACCACCGTGTGAATCCTGTCTAGAAAGGAAAAATGACCAAGCGACCTTTTTCTGAAAAAGGTCATAGAGCCAAAGAAACCCTAGAAATTGTGCACTTAGACCTTCGTGGTCCAATGAAGGTCAAAGCACGATGAGGGTATGAATATTTCATCAGCTTTATTGATGACTATTCAAGATAGGAGTATCTTTACCTAATGGTTCATAAGTCAGAGACCCTTGAAAAATTCAAGGAGTATAAAGCTGAAGCTGAAAACAAATTAGGTAAAATGATCAAAACTCTACGATCAGATCGAGGAGGAGAGTACATGGATTTAAGATTCCAAGACTATTTGCTAACATGAAATTACTTCTTCCCAACTCTCAGCCCCTGGTACACCACAAAAGAGTGGTGTATCAGAAAGGAGAAACAGAACCTTATTAGATATGGTTCAGTCTATGATGAGCTATGCTCAACTACCTTATTTGTTTTGGGGATATGCAGTTGAAACTGCAGTATATATTCTGAACATCGTTCCCTCTAAAAGTGTTCCAGGAACACTTCAGGAGTTATGGAGAGGACATAAAGGGAGTTCACGTCACTTCAAGATTTGGAGATGCCCGACACATGTGTTGGTGCAAAACCCGAAGAAATTGTAATGACGTTCAAAATTATGCTTATTTATAGGATACCCTAAAGAAACGAAATGAGGTCTCTTTTATGATCCTCAGGAAAACAAGGTACTTGTATCGACCAATGCCACGTTTCTTGAGGAAGATCATATAAGAAATCATCAAACACGCACTAAACTAATACTTAAAGAGATTTTCGGGGAAGCTACAACCAAAAAAACAAAAGTTGTGGGTGAAGCTGGTCCTTCAAAACAGACTCAAGATGTGAGAATGCCTCAACGTAGTGGGAGGGTCATTATACAACCCGACCGTTACATGGGTTTAACTGAAACTCAACTCATCATACCTGATGATGAGATGGAGGATCCATTGACTTAGAAACTGAAGGTGTTCATATAACACATGCGGAAGCAATTGAAGATCGGAAGCACTTAAGACATTCAATTTTGCTCCTAAAGCATGCATGTTCTATAAAAGACAGAATATAGAGTTGAGAGAACACCAACCTTTGTAGCTCACTTATGTGGAACTCCTTGTGGTGTTTGCCTCTCCTATGCTCCTTGGACAACCTCTAGAGTCTTCCCTACTATTCTCTTGGGCCTAGAAAGACTTGTGGGAGTCTATAGAAGAAAGATAGAAGGGAATGCTTGATGGTACAAGCTTTTGGAAGGAGATGAAATGAGAGAGAATTTGAGGGAGAAAATTTGCAGCATAACACTAAATGAAAGCTTGCTCTTCTTGAATCTAATTCAAGCCCCTTTTATAGACATCTCCCATGCAAAGACAAGCTTCATGACACTTAGCCACATGGCCAAGATGCAACTCAAAGTGGATTCTAGGTGTCTACTTCACAACACATGCATCTAGTGCATGGTTGTGTTGTTTTCCACTATGCATCATCATGCAAGAGTGGAAATGCCACTAAATCCATTATGAATTGTATCCTAATTGTAAATTTTCAGCTTGCAATTCATTTCAATTTCAATTCAAAATTGAAATTGATTTCTAGGCAATTAATTGGGACATTTCCAAGTAATTTTGATATGATTGATCCAATCAATCTTTATCACCTAATGTCATGAATTATATATGATTCCTAATACATATATATGGTATTTAAAACACTTTCAAATACCTCATCTCTCAATTCCTAATTTAATTCATAATTAAATCATTGTGTCGAACACGTCTTACGATAAAAACCCTATTTCCCGTTTTTGAACGATTCAAAAATTCCTATCAATATGTTCTAGGCTTTAATCCGATATGAGCTAGTAGAGGGACCTAATGGACCTATAGATCATGGGCTCCAACGATTCAAGGCTAACCGACTAATCTCATTATCTAAGCTAGCCAACATTCGTTAACTATCGAGACACTCCACTATAGCCCGATAGTTGCACTCCCCTCACTATAGATATATTTCCGTCCACTTGATTTAACCATGTTCAGTAAGTCGTTCCTTCACAGGTTGTTCGTAGCTATAGCTAGGTCAAATAACCGTTACACCCCTATAGTACTTCTTGTTCCTTAAGTTCCACTAATCCTCTAATGAACAATCGGTTTGCGGTCCAACCATCAAACCTAAGTTCCTCTCGATCCAACGAGAGGGTGGGGCCCCTTGTTCAAGTCCTGGAGTTAGTACTTAAGAGAACAATCTCTCTGCTATCCCTAAAATGGGTAGGAGTGAATTCCGTCTTGCGAAACTATGTCCCCAGCTATCTATTCGATCTTATCCCCAAAATGGTAGGCTTGTCGAGTCGGCGATGCTGGCCACTCTCACCCATGCAGATCAAAGGATAATCTCTCATAAACAGGAGTTCATAGATAGCTCAGGATTAAGAACAAGTTACCTAGGTCATCTATGAGAAATAGTCAGTTTCTTCAGTAAACGGCGTTATAAAGAGAAAGTGACTTATTTCGTGGTCCAGTCTTATGCAAACTCATTGCATAGGACGCCCCCACTCGCATGTCACCACATGAACGATTTAGGATCTCATCGTTTGTACTTAATACAAAGTGGGCCGCGTCCATAGTGTCACCAGGATAAGGCACCCAACCGTATCCTTATACTATAGACTATTTTGACTATAAACTTGAACTTGATCCTACGATATGTCCCTACATATAGTTCGAGTATTCATTTTATAGTCAAGGATCTTAGTTTATTGGATTTAGGTTAATCATTCGCAATTTACATATTCAATAACATCTTTTACTGAATAACCTCAATAACGTCTTTATTGGAAATAGAATATGTTTAATGATTTACAAACTACGAGTTTATAGGACATTAAACCCAACAAACTCCCACTTGGACTAGAAACTCTAGTGGGGTACATAAAGTTAGGTGTGAGAGAAGTATAAAGACAATAAACTAGGGCATCAACCATACCCTTACATTTCTCCCACTTGCCCTAGTCTAATAAAGCTCGTAATCCTAGATTAACTAGGTGACCCTCAAAAACTTTAGCCGTGAGGGGTTTTGTAAACGGGTCAGCCATGTTGTGCTCCGAAGCAATCTGCGTGACGATCACATCTCCTCGTTGCACGATCTCCCTGATGAGATGGTATTTGCGCTCAATATGCTTTCCTCGCTTGTGACTTCGAGGTTCCTTAGAGTTTGCAACTGCACCACTGTTATCACAATAGAGGGTGACAGGCAGTTGCATATTTGGAACAATTTCCAACTCTGTTAGGAATTTTCTTAGCCATACTGCCTCTTTTGCTGCTTCACAGGCGGCTACGTACTCTGCTTCCATGGTAGAGTCAGCAATGCAACCTTGCTTAATACTCCTCCATACTATTGCTCCTCCATTTAGAGTAAACACAGATCCCGATGTTGATTTTCTTGAATCTATATCGGTCTGAAAATCTGAGTCAGTGTATCCTGTAAGGATCAGATCCTTAGCTCCATACACGAGCGTATAATCCCTAGTTCTCCTTAGATACTTAAGGATGTTTTTAACGGCAGTCCAATGCGCATGACCAGGATTGGACTGAAATCTGCTGACAATTCCTACGGCATAGCATATGTCGGGTCTGGTACTCAGCATGGCATACATCAAACTACCAACTGCTGATGCGTAGGGAATTCGTCTCATTTCCTCAACTTCTTGAGGTGTCTTAGGACTTTGTTCCTTTGATAAGTGAACCCCGTGTCTAAAAGGTAATAATCCTTTCTTGGAGTTCTGCATCGAATATCGTACCAACATTTTGTCGATATATGATGCTTGAGACAGTGCTAGCGTTTTGTTCTTTCTATTTCTAATGATTTGAATGCCCAGAACAAATTGAGCCTCACCCAAATCTTTCATTTGGAATTGAGTCGCTAGCCATTGTTTTACGTCAGTCAGGAATCCTACATTATTCCCAATAAGTAGGATATCATCTACGTATAGAACTAGAAAAGCTATAGTGGATTTGACGATTTTCTTGTAAACACAAGGTTCGTCAATATTCTGCTCAAAGCCATACGTTTTGATCGCAGTGTCAAAACGTATATTCCAGGATCTTGATGCTTGTTTCAATCCATAAATGGATCGTTTAAGTTTGCAAACCTTTTGCTCATCACCCTGGACTATGAATCCCTCTGGTTGAGCCATATAGATAGTTTCTTCAAGATTGCCGTTCAAAAAGGTTGTCTTGACATCCATTTGCCATATTTCATAATCATAATATGTGGCAATGGATAAGAGTATTCTAATCGACTTAAGCATGGCAACAGGGAAAAAAGTTTCTTCAAAATCGACTCCTTCCCGCTGAGTAAAACCCTTTGCCACAAGTCGAGCCTTAAAGGTTTGAACCTTACCGGCTTGGTCTCGTTTTCTCTTGTAGATCCATTTGCAACCAATAGGTTTTACCCCATCCGGCTGCTCTACAAGATCCCAGACCGAATTGAAGTACATTGACTCCATTTCGAGATCCATGGCTTTGATCCACTGGTCCTTATCAACATCATTCATTGCCTGATTAAAGGACAATGGATCCTCTACACCATCATCAGACATGATGGTTTGAGTTTCTGTTAAACCCATGTAACGGTCAGGTTGAATTATAACCCTCCCACTACGTCGAGGCTCTCTCACTACCTGAGATGGATGTGTTTGATCAACAACTTTTGATGGACCAGCTTGATCTACAACTTTTGTAGATTCTTTTGTAGTTTTTCTTGAAATCTCATCTAATACTAGCTTACTGCGAGGTCGATGATCTTTTATGTGATCTTCCTCAAGGAACGTAGCGTTTGTCGATACAATCACTTTATTATCCTGAGGATCGTAAAATAGACCACCTTTCGTTTCTTTAGGATATCCTACAAATAAGCACAGTTTTGAACGTCGTTCCAACTTCTTTGGGTTTTGTACTAACACGTGTGTCGGGCATCCCCAAATCCTGAAGTGACGTAAACTACCTTTACGCCCTTTCCATAGCTCATAAGGTGTTTCAGAAACACTTTTAGAGGGAACCATGTTCAAAATGTATACGGCAGTCTCAACTGCATATCCCCAGAACGAATCAGGCAACTGAGCATAGCTCATCATTGATCGAACCATGTCTAACAAGGTTCGGTTTCTCCTCTCTGATACACCATTTTGTTGTGGTGTAGTAGGGGCTGAGAGTTGGGACGTAATTCCATGTTCTATCAAATAGTCTTGGAATTGTAGGTCCATATATTCTCCACCTCGATCTGATCGTAGTGTTTTAATCGTTTTACCTAAGTGGTTCTCAACCTCGGTCTTGTACTCTTTGAACTTTTCAAGGGCTTCAGACTTGTGATGCATTAGGTAAAGGTAGCCATACCTTGAATAATCATCAATGAAGCTGACGAAGTATTCATACCCTCCTCGTGCTTTGACATTCATAGGACCACAGAGATCTGAATGCACGAGTTCTAAAGGTTCTTTGGCCCTATAACCTTTTTCTGAAAAAGGTCGTTTGGTCATTTTTCCCTCGAGGCAGGACTCACATGGTGGTAACGAGTCATCTTCTAACTGGTTTAGTAGTCCACTCTTTACCAATCTTTCAATCCTATTGCGATTTATGTGGCCTAATCTCAAGTGCCAAAGATAGGTATTAGGAGAAACTTTCCGCCTTTTGTTTTGAGTTTCTGCTACTTTAAACATTTCCGTATTAAAAATAGCTTTAACTTGAATTGGCCTTAACACATATAAGTTGCTTTCAAGTTTTGCAGAACATATATGCATACCTCTTTTGTTAACAAACACTTTATTAATATCAAAAGATACTTGGTATTCATGTTCAATCAAACAAGAGATAGAAATTAAGTTCCTTTTTATATCGGGAACGTACAAGACATTTTCTAGTAACAAAAATCTATCTCCAAAAGACAACTTAAGAGTTCCTGAAGCTCTGGCTGTGACGACCTCTCCAGTTCCAACTTTGAGAGTTACTTCGCCGTCTTCCAGCATATGCCAGGAACTAATTTCCTGTAAAGAAGAGCATACATGGTTAGTCGCTCCTGAATCTAATATCCAGGCAGAGCTATCTTGCTCAACTAAACATGTTTCGATAACGAGCAAATCATATTTACCTTGTTTTTCCTTTTCAGCCTTCTTTTCTGCTAGGTACTTGGGACAATTGCGTTTCCAATGTCCGTCTACATTACAATGGAAACATTTTCCTTTATCTGCAGTTTTAGTTTTTGCCTTGCTTCCCACTGGAGCTTTTCCTTTCCCTTTATCCTTCTTTTTCTTCATTTGAATACTCTTATTCTTTGAAGTGGAAGGTCCAGACTTGGTTCCTGAGGATGATCCCTTTTGGAACCTTTTGGTTGTAGCAACATTTGCCTCCCCTTCATGTCCCCTCTTAGTGAGACTTTGGTAAGTCTGGAGCTCGTTTAGCAAAGTAGTCAGGTTAAAGTCTATTTTGTTCATGACAGCGTTTGTCCTGAACTGAATGAAGCTCTTCGGAAGAGACTCCATTATGAAACTTACTTGACTACCCTCGTCAATTGTAGCACCGTTTACTTCAGCAATGTTAAACTGAACCATCATGTTCAAAACATGTTCCCTAACTGAAGCACCTTCCTTCATTCGGGAATTGTAAACATTCTTGAGAGCTTCGTGCCTGATTTGTGAGGACGGTTGTCCAAACATACCTTGCAACGAAGTCATGATCTCCCTTGCGGTGACCATCCTCTCGTGTTTTTTCGACAAGACATCCGAAATGCTTGCTAAAATATAGACTCTTGCTTTATCATTAGCTCGAGTCCATTTCTCATATGCTTCCCGAACAATTCGGTTTGTTGACGAGCTAGGGTTAGGCGGACACTCTTCGGTAAGGACAAATCTAAGATCCTCGATTACTAGTATTGTGTTTAGATTAGACTTCCAAGTTCCATAGTTATCCCCGTTAAGCTTATCCGAAGCGAGTAATTGTACTAGTGAGCTAGACATGCTGAAAAATTAAACAAAGCTATTAGAAATTGCTTATTAACCATTTTTAGACAAAATCCAATCAAGTTTTAGCAAAAGTAATAATGTACCCAGGATTATTATTTTGCAACGACACTTTAGTGAGTTAGAGCAACCGCTACCGAGGGGCAGTCAATTACTCCTTCACCAAACCAAGACGTTCTTGACTAAATACTAATCCCAGAATAACTCTTATTCCTATAGTTGTTTAGTTATCGTTACGTTTGGTCAGGAATTTACTAACACTTAGTAACCCTTGTAAGTGTGACCCGCCGTTTTAAGATTACAGAGAACGGCCCCAACAATGCTACCGAATGGAAAAGCTAATGTTGGAAATGGTCCTAAGTAATCCTATCCATCTCTGGAGTTTGCGTTGTTCCGATCTCCATGTTACAACCCTCCGAATGGTTAGTAGCTCCAGGGCATACAAGCAGGCGCAACATGGAAATCTCACGGTGCAACCTAACGGAGGAGACCGCAGGATGTGTTGACACACTTCCTTCACTCACTTACTATAAATACTTTCTCCATTCACCTTGTTATTGATTTATGCAAACACCTTCCGAATGGAGCAGTTGAGGTATAATCAACACGAGGCCAAGCATAAATCTCACCTTGTGAACAAAAGGGAGAACGTAAAAGGGAAATGGATTTGATATATCTCTCCCCTCCCACTAAGTATTTTAAACGGTTTTGGGTATACTTATACTTAGGTGAATTCCGGCTAATTGAATAACCCTAAGTCTAAGTTCATATAATCTTACGATGTCTAGGTGATAACGATTAAAACCTCACATCACACACGTGCATGCTCATAAAACTGGGTTAACTTTAACTCAAGAACCGACTCGATGCCCAGGTAGGAGGTGTTCCGTAAACCGTCAACTTAAATACCTCCAGCCTTAGACAGCATCTCGTCGGGTGAGTTCTCTTGTAACCTATGTTTTACAAGCTTATCGACCTATTTGAATCTAATTGAAATCGATCGAGAGTTGGATCAAATTAACCCTAAGTGAGCATGCACCTTTTTCTTTGTTATAGATTTTAAATTTCTATGTGATTTATAACAATTATAAATCTAAACTATAACAAACTTGCCTTTTGAATATAACTCATATAAACAAAATTCTAAGGAAATTTCATGCTTCATGCTAGGTTAATTTTATCTTTTGATTAATATAACTTTTATATCAATTAATCAATTTTAATTAACCATTCAAGCATGAATCTCCCTAAATCAATACAACATTTATATCAATTTAAACATAAAATTTCCCTCATGCATTTGAACTATTAATAACACTTATTAAAAAATGCATGAACATGCTTTCCTATGGTGGGATTTTAAACTATATGGCATGCTCATAATGCACATACATTTAATCCAATTAAACCATACATTCTCAATGCATAAAAGAAATTAAATCAAGCTAAAATGGAATGGTTTGGCAATTTAAAACAAACAATCAACTAATTATTACAATAATAATCAATAAAATTGCTTGTGATGATCCCGAGCTTTACGAACCGACCCGAACCAACCCTCCATGGAGTTAACCGGCCTTCAAATATGTGTAAAAAAAACTGCAGCAGACCGAACCGGACCCGAAAAGAAGAAGAAAAAAAAACTGCTGCTGCTGGAATTTTACTTTTCTGCTGCGTCTTCTCCGGTTTTTCTTCGATTTTACAGCCTATATGGACTCTAATGACTCTATAAAAATTACAGACTATAGTACACACATTAACGCTCTTACATATCCGAGCAATTACAATTTCATGAAGGTTTGAATGCTCAAAAAATTGCCAAACCAGAACACTTCCATTTTAGCACACAGAAAATTCAATTTCAAAATGGTACCCACCAAAGCAAAATTAAAACGAATTAAGTGCTCTAATCATGCTCTGATACCAATTGAAGGTGTTCATATAACACATGCGGAAGCAATTGAAGATCGGAAGCACTTAAGACATTCAATTTTGCTCCTAAAGCATGCATGTTCTATAAAAGACAGAATATAGAGTTGAGAGAACACCAACCTTTGTAGCTCACTTACGTGGAACTCCTTGTGGTGTTTGCCTCTCCTATGCTCCTTGGACAACCTCTAGAGTCTTCCCTACTATTCTCTTGGGCCTAGAAAGACTTGTGGGAGTCTATAGAAGAAAGATAGAAGGGAATGCTTGATGGTACAAGCTTTTGGAAGGAGATGAAATGAGAGAGAATTTGAGGGAGAAAATTTGCAGCATAACACTAAATGAAAGCTTGCTCTTCTTGAATCTAATTCAAGCCCCTTTTATAGACATCTCCCATGCAAAGACAAGCTTCATGACACTTAGCCACATGGCCAAGATGCAACTCAAAGTGGATTCTAGGTGTCTACTTCACAACACATGCATCTAGTGCATGGTTGTGTTGTTTTCCACTATGCATCATCATGCAAGAGTGGAAATGCCACTAAATCCATTATGAATTGTATCCTAATTGTAAATTTTCAGCTTGCAATTCATTTCAATTTCAATTCAAAATTGAAATTGATTTCTAGGCAATTAATTGGGACATTTCCAAGTAATTTTGATATGATTGATCCAATCAATCTTTATCACCTAATGTCATGAATTATATATGATTCCTAATACATATATATGGTATTTAAAACACTTTCAAATACCTCATCTCTCAATTCCTAATTTAATTCATAATTAAATCATTGTGTCGAACACGTCTTACGATAAAAACCCTATTTCCCGTTTTTGAACGATTCAAAAATTCCTATCAATATGCTCTAGGCTTTAATCCGATATGAGCTAGTAGAGGGACCTAATGGACCTATAGATCATGGGCTCCAACGATTCAAGGCTAACCGACTAATCTCATTATCTAAGCTAGCCAACATTCGTTAACTATCGGGACACTCCACTATAGCCCGATAGTTGCACTCCCCTCACTATAGATATATTTCCGTCCACTTGATTTAACCATGTTCAGTAAGTCGTTCCTTCACAGGTTGTTCGTAGCTATAGCTAGGTCAAATAACCGTTACACCCCTATAGTACTTCTTGTTCATTAAGTTCCACTAATCCTCTAATGAACAATCGGTTTGCGGTCCAACCATCAAACCTAAGTTCCTCTCGATCCAACGAGAGGGTGGGGCCCCTTGTTCAAGTCCTGGAGTTAGTACTTAAGAGAACAACCTCTCTGCTATCCCTAAAATGGGTAGGAGTGAATTCCGTCTTGCGAAACTATGTCCCCAGCTATCTATTCGATCTTATCCCCAAAATGGTAGGCTTGTCGAGTCGGCGATGCTGGCCACTCTCACCCATGCAGATCAAAGGATAATCTCTCATAAACAGGAGTTCATAGATAGCTCAGGATTAAGAACAAGTTACCTAGGTCATCTATGAGAAATAGTCAGTTTCTTCAGTAAACGGCGTTATAAAGAGAAAGTGACTTATTTCGTGGTCCAGTCTTATGCAAACTCATTGCATAGGACGCCCCCACTCGCATGTCACCACATGAACGATTTAGGATCTCATCGTTTGTACTTAATACAAAGTGGGCCGCGTCCATAGTGTCACCAGGATAAGGCACCCAACCGTATCCTTATACTATAGACTATTTTGACTATAAACTTGAACTTGATCCTACGATATGTCCCTACATATAGTTCGAGTATTCATTTTATAGTCAAGGATCTTAGTTTATTGGATTTAGGTTAATCATTCGCAATTTACATATTCAATAACATCTTTTACTGAATAACCTCAATAACGTCTTTATTGGAAATAGAATATGTTTAATGATTTACAAACTACGAGTTTATAGGACATTAAACCCAACAGAAACAAGCAATGGATGGTAAAGATAAGGACCAATGGGTCAAAGTCATGAACCTTGAGATGGAATCAATGTATTTCAAATCAGTCTGGGAACTTGTAGATCAACCGGATGATGTGAAACCTATCGGTTGCAAGTGGATCTACAAAAGAAAACGAGACCAAACTGGTAAGGTACAAACTTTCAAAACCCGATTGGTGGCCAAAGGTTATATCCAAAGAGAAGGGATTGATTATGAAGAAACCATCTCACTAGTTGTTATGTTAAAATCAATAAGAATACTACTTTCCATTGTCGCTTTCTATAATTATGGGATTTGGCAAATGGATGTCAAGACAGCGTTTCTGAACGATAATCTTGACAAGAGTATTTACATGGTCCAACCAGAAGGGTTCGTAATCCAGGGAGAAGAGCAAAAGGTTTGCAAGCTTAAAAGATCAATCTATGGATTGAAGCAACTTCCAGGTCCGCTCATGCATGCTCATAAAACCAAGTTAACCTAACTCAAGTACCGACTTGATGCCCAGGTAGGAGGTGTTTCGTAAACCGTCAACTTAAATACCTCCAGCCTTAGACAGCACCTCATCGAATGAGTTCTCTTGTAACCTTACCTTTACAAGAAATCGACCTATTCTATGCGAATTGTTCGAGATTGAATTTTGTTAACCCTAAGTGAGCATGCATTTATCTTTGTTATAGGTTTTAACGTCAATCTTGTTTTTATAACAATTTATAATATAGACAACCTATGACATTCATCTATATAACGCTTATATAACGCTAAGGTGGTTTCATGTTGCATGCTTGTTCGCTTTCGTTTATTAATATAACACTTATACTAAACATTCATAATCAAAAATTAAACATTCGACATGCATCTAACATGAAACCCTAACCATGCATTCCTTTTATTATAACCCTTATAATTAATACTAATGCATGAAACATGTTTTCCTATGGTGGGGTTTTAAATCTATATTACACACATTATGCATATGTTATTCTAATTTAATTATAACATACATTCCTAATGCATAAATAATTAAACACACTAAAGTGGACCGGTTTTGGCATCCAAACAACTAAACTTAGCTAAATTATTACATTAATAATTAAATAAACATGCTGAACCGCCTTGGAAAACTCTCAAACCGACCCGAACTCTTCGAACCAGCCCGAACCATCCATAAAAGGCTTGAATTGGACTCCAAGGCTTCAAAATTGGGCTGAATCAGCTTGTACAGACCAAACTGGACCGTTGGATGCTTGAACTGCCCGGACCACCATTTGAATCAAACCGCGCGTATTTGAATGTTCATCAGCGTCGAGATGCTGATGCGTCTGGAGGCATACTCTGCTTTCGGCCAGCACGAGATATTCATCTTCCTCAATCGATTACAACCTAGTTCCTTGTCCATAGACTCTCAAATTTTTACAAACTCTCGAGAACACATTAATGCCCATAAACATGTACGCAATTACTATTTAAAGCAACGATGATAGCTAAAATTGATTTATCAATAACTAAATTTAGTTTAGTTAAATGTGATATAATTAGATTAAACCTTTAGATTAATTTTAATATGAATATGATTCATATTAAAACTATAGAGTATAAGAGAGATGCAAATTTGAATATGATTCAAATGTATAATTAATTAAATATGTGATATTTAATTCATCTAAGAATTAATTAATTGTGTGGTTTAATTAATTTAATTAAATGTGATTTAATTAATTTTAATTACAACTATATATTATGTGAGGGTTGTGCATTTAATAGGATTTAATGCACATATAATTAAATATGAGATGTTTAATTATATAGTTAATTAATTAATTAAAGGCTAAATTATAAAAAAAAAATACCCCTAATCTATGGGGTTTGTTTCAAAAATGCCCCTGAACTTTACAAAACGTTTCAAAAATACCCTTGCAGTTAAGTTTTGGATGGGAAGCGTTAAAACTGTCGAAAATATCATTGCCGAAAATCTAGTCAAACTCTTGGGATAATGTGTTGAAAGAAAAGAAAAGCTTCTAGTGTATGAAGACATGAAAAATAGGTAAAGCTTCTCATTAATTTTCAGGGAAGAATAACTTACGTTGGGATAAGGAAAAAAAAACGAAACATTTTCTAATAAGGTTATTTTTTAAAATCTTTTGAAAGTTAGAGTATTAATGAAACTGAAATTTGTAATGGTTTCCATCCAAAAATTAACGAAAATGGTATTTTTGAAACATTTTTTAAAGTTCAGGGGTATTTTTTAAACTTTTTAAAGTTCAGGGGTATTTTTGAAACTTTTTAAAGTTCAGGGGCATTTTTGAAACAAACCCTATAGTTCAGGGGCATTATTTATAATTTAGCCTTAATTAAATAACCAACTCCCCAATTAGGGGAGTGGTTATATCAGATCCCACGCTAGAGGGGTCTTTCGCTCACGCTTCTCAGAATCACTCATTGGCGCTCTCTCTACAGAATGGATCTCTCTTCCTAACGCTCTCACTCTCTCTCAAGGGAAAAACGAAGAACACAGTAGTTTCTTTCTCTATGTGATTCGATCCCCAAACGAAGATTTGGAGTCCCACCACTCAGTTCCTAACCTCAAAGAATAGCGGGGTAGCCTCGTGGTGGTGTTCGTTGTTGATGAACAATCAAGAAGGGTTCTTGAATTTCAGAGTCGCCAACGAAGGTATGTTTATGCTTCTTTCATCTGTTAGATTAGATCGAAATCAGTATGAACGCTTGGCCTAATTATATTCTAGAATCGTTCTAAATTTTGCCGATGCATTGGTATTTTGGGAACCTAATTACGATACGATATGATCCAATTGCACTTCCGCTTAACAAAATTCAGAATTCCAATCCTTCACTCAACCGATGTTTTAAACCATATATGTCAACCCGATTGCGTCGGAAAAGACCTTTATAGGATGACAAACTGCATTACGTCGTTGTATATAACGTCGCCGTATCTAAAAATTGTTGCAATGGTTGTTGGATCAATGAAGATGCTGAGTTTGATAATAAAGATGCCGATTTGGGAGATGCTTGATTTGAGAATTAAAAATGGCAAATAATCTTAATGCAGGTTTATCTTTAGGGATTTAAAAGATAAATTCATAATTTGAAATTGAAATTTGAAAAATATAGTAAGATATGACAAACCAACTAGATTTCGTAAACCAATGAAGGTGATATTTTTTTAATAAAAAATAGTTTATTTCTACCATGAAATCAGGGGCGGGAGGAGTATTCTTGGAAGAATAATTCGTGAAGAAATAGGTTAAAAAACGGTTTAGCTATTTTTCATTGAAAAAAAAATTGTTTGACCATTTTTAAAGAATACGGTGTGTATCTGACCATTTTGTTTTTACACTGTATTGGAGATCAACCAACATCTTTAATATTTTCTATACATGACCACAAAATAAGATAAAAAAATATATCATTAATACCCATGTAAACATAAATACTAACAATAATATATACTACTTATAAAAGTGAATATAAACATAATTCAACTGGCATAAAACTTATACTGATAACCAAGAAGTTTGTGGTTTGAATCCCTCCACCTCCACATGTTTTTTAAAATATAGGGTAAAATACCTTTTTGGTCCCTCATGTTTCGATTTAATTTCTAATAGGTCCCTAGGTTTCAAAATCGGACAATCAAGTCGCTACTGTTTCAGAAATAGTTCTATTGAGTCCCTGAGCCGTTAATAACTTAACGGAAGATGACGTGGCAACATTTAAAAATAAAATAATTATTTTTTAATTAAAATAATTAAAAAAAACAATAATAATTTTAAAAAAAAAAAAAAGAAAAAAAAACTCTCTTTCTCCTATTCTCTCTCCCTCACCCGATTCCCCTTAGTTCTTCCCTCCTTTTCCACTTCCTTTCTCTTCTCATCAATTCCCATCACTGTCGTCGTCGATCCTCTTCTTCTTCTCGCCGGCGACGGTCCGATGCCTCCTTCTCCTCCTCCTCCCCTCCTTCTTCTTTGATCCAAAACTTACCCAACCCCTTCCTCATCGTCATCAAAACAAAAAAACCCACCCAACACAACACAAGACCCACCTTCTTCAAAACCATACCCACCCCCTTCCTTCAAAGAAAAAGAACCCACCCAACACAACACAAGACCCACCTTTTTCTTCGGCTTCTCTCTCTTGATGTGAGTTGAAAGAGTGGGTTTCTTTGTTCAATCGAAGCCCTTTGTGGTCGTGGTTATGGCGTCGAGTCGAAGAAATGGCACCAATAAAGCCATTTTGGTTACTTCCTCGCGCTAGGAGGAAGGGGTTTTCCTTGTCGCTATGGGTTTCTTTGAAGAAAGGATGTGGATTTGTTGTGGGTTCTTTTTTGAAGAAGAAGAAAAGGAAGGGGGTGGGTTTGGTGATTTTGAAGAAGAAGAAAAAAAAGGTGGCGGCGGCAGCGGCAAGAAGAAGAAGGTGTCGTCGGCGGGAAGGGAAAGGGAAAGGGGGAGGAGAAGGGGAAGAGGAAGCGAAAGGGGGAGGAGAGAGAAATGAAAGTTTTTTTTAATTATTATTTTAATTAAAAAATAATTTTTTATTATTATTTTAAATAAACAGTGCCACATCATCTTCTGTTAAAATTAATCTAGACACATTTGAAATACATAAATCACATTTAAGTAGATACATGAATAGTTGAGATTCAAGGAATGGTTGGATACATGAATTACAAGATACATGATGATTGATGAATGTTCATGTATTGGTGAAGAGTCACATGTATTCATATTTATTGTTGATGTCTTTTGATGTACTTTTCTACTAGTATAAATATGTGTAGGATTTGTCATTTGTATGCAAGCCAAATCAAACCAAGAAAAGAAAGTAATATTCAAGTTCTAGTTTCTCCAATTTTGCATGACTGAGAGAACAATTTTCTTCTCTTATCTCTTGAGTTATATTGTAAGGCCCTACTTCGTTTCCAACAAGTGGTATCAGAGCTAAGATTAGAGATGGCTTCCAGTGGTAACATGTGCAACCCCAACTTTCAAGATTCAGTGGGAAGAATTTTAATCAGTGGAGTATTCAAATGAAAGTGCTATATGGCTCACAAGAATTGTGGGATATTGTTGAAAGAGGATACACTGAAGTTGAGAATCAGAACGAGCTCACCAATCAACAACTTGCCGAGTTGAGAGAAAATCGTAAGAAAGACAAGAAGGCTTTGTTCTTCATTTATCAAGCTGTTGATGAACATGTCTTCGAAAGAATTTCAACAGCTACTTCTGCAAAGGCGGCTTGGGATATTTTACAATCCACCTATCAAGGAGAAGATAAGGTAAAGATGGTAAGACTACAAGCTCTCAGATCTGAATTTGATTGCATTAAGATGAAAGAGACCGAAACTGTTGAAGAGTTTTTCAATCGTATTCTTGCGATTGTCAACAATTTGAGAACAAATGGAGAAGAATTGGGTGATCAAAGAGTTGTGGAAAAGATTCTTAGAAGTATGCCAAGAAAGTTTGAGCATATTGTCGTTGCAATTGAAGAATCAAAAGATTTATCTACACTATCAGTAAATAGCTTGATGGGTTCTCTTCAATCCCATGAGCTTAGATTGAAGCAATTTGATGTTAATCCCGAGGAAGCATTTCAGATGCAAACTTCATTCAGAGGCGATTCTTGTGGAAGACGTGGTGGTCGTGGCAGACGAGGAGGTGGAAGAAGCTACGATAATAGAAATGGTATGAATTCTGAAAATCAACAAGAAAGTTCTTCTTCATCTCGAGGAAGAGGAGGCAGAAGAGGAAAAGGCTTTGGCAGAAATCAAGGAAGTGGTCGTGGTAATTTTTCTAACATTCAATGTTTTAATTGCAAAAAGTATGGTCATTTTCAAGCAGATTGTTGGGCACCGAGAAATGGAGATGGAAATTCCACCATGATGCATAAAGAGGAGAAAAATGATGAAGGTGTTCTATTTCTTGCATGTAGTGCTCAAGATGATGTTGTAGAGTCTACATGGTATCTTGATAGTGGTTGTAGTAATCACATGACAGGAAATAGAAGTATATTTGTTACTTTGGATGAATCTCTCCAAAGTGAAGTGAAAACTGGTGATAATACCAGATTGCAAGTCAAAGGCCGAGGTGATATTCTCGTCAAGACGAAGAAAGGAACAAAACGAGTTGTGGATGTGTTCTATGTTCCAGGTCTGAAGCATAATCTTTTGAGTATTGGCCAACTACTTCAGTGAGGTCTAAAAGTTTCATTTGAAGGTGGTGTGTGTGCAATCAAAGATCAGACTGGTGTTCTTATTGCCAAGGTAAAAATGACTGCTAATAAGATGTTTCCTCTCAAATTTACATATGGTCAAATCTCCTGTTTTAGCAGCATATTGAAGGATCCATCCTGGCTTTGGCATTTTTGATATGGTCACTTGAATTTCGGATCACTATCGTATTTGTGCAAAAATCATATGGTGAGAGGCATTCAAAACATCAACCATATGACAGATATTTGTGAAGTGTGTATACTTGCAAAACATCATCGAGATCCGTTTCCAACTGGTAAAGCCTGGAGAGCTTCCAAACCTCTTGAGTTGATTCATACAGATTTGTGTGGTCCCATGCGTACAATATCAAACGGAGGTAATCGATATTTCATAACCTTCATTGATGATTTCAGCAGAAAGTTATGGATTTATCTTTTGAAAGAAAAAAGTGAAGCATTTGAATGTTTTAAATCTTTCAAAGCTTTAGCTGAGAATCAAAGTGGCCATAAGATAAAAACTTTGAGATCTGACCGTGGTGGAGAATATATAGTTTTTGATAAAATTTTCAAGGAACAAGGTATTCATCATCAACAGACAGCTCGAATGACTCCACAGCAGAATGGAGTGGCAGAGAGAAAGAATAGAACAATCATGGAAATGGCGAGAAGTATGCTAAAAGCAAAAAAGATGCCAAATGAGTTTTGGGGAGATGCTGTTGCATGTACTGCTTACATTTTGAATCGAGCTCCAACAAAAAGTGTTTCAGGTATGACTCCTTATGAAGCATGGTGTGGTGAGAAACCATGTGTTAGTCACTTGAGAGTTTTTGGGAGTATAGCTTATTCTCATATACCAGATAAGCTAAGAGGCAAGTTAGATGATAAATCAGAAAAATGTATTATGGTAGGCTATAGTGAAAATTCTAGAGCTTATCGATTGTATAATCCTTTGTCGAAAAAGATTATTATCAGTCGGGATGTGATTTTCAATGAAGATGAATCCTGGAACTGGGATGTCGTTGGAGAAGCTGAAAGTCCATTTCATGTTAGCATGAACGGGAATGGAGATGCTCAAGACTCGGAGCAAGTAGAGATTCAGGCAGTGGCGTCATCTTCATCTGCATCGCCATCTTCCACAAGTGATGATGATATGTCACCAAGGAGAATGAGAAGTATTCAAGAAATTTATAATGCTACTAACAGAAATGACGATGATGTTGCTTATTTTGCATTATTTTCTGGTGTTGATCCTATAAATTTTGATGAGGCGATGAAAGATGAAAAATGGAAGATTGCAATGGATCAAGAAATTGATGCAATAAAAAGAAATGAAACATGGGAGTTGATGGATCTTCCAGCAAACAAACAAGTTCTTGGAGTAAAATGGGTATACAGAACAAAGTTGAAGTCAAATGGTGAAGTTGAAAAATAAAAGGCAAGACTTGTTGTAAAAGGCTACAAGCAGGAATATGGTGTGAATTATGAAGAGATCTTTGCTCCTGTGACAAGAATTGAGACAGTTCGATTGATTTTGTCTTTGGCTGCTCAAAATGAGTGGAAAGTTTATCAAATGGATGTAAAATCTGCTTTTTTGAATGGACACTTGAAGGAAGAGATATTCGTTGAACAACCTTTGGGTTATGTGAAAAAAGGAGAAGAAGACAAAGTGTACAAGTTGAAAAAGGCCTTATATGGATTGAAGCAAGCTCCGCGAGCTTGGTACAATCGCATTGACAGTTTCTTTATGAAGACAGGATTTCGAAGGTGTCCATACACTACTACAAAATAGGCCTTTAATGACGGACAGGAAAAAAATGCGCTGGCCTTTAATGACGGACGGAGAAAACGCACGGTGAAAAAAAAAATTGTAAGCGACCGTCATTAAAACCGAAAAAACCTTACTCTTTTTTAGGTCTCTTCTCTCTCCCCGAGCCTATTCTCTCTTTCCCCCTTAGTCTTCTCCGCCGTCATCAACCCTTGAAATCCTCTCATCTCCTCTCTTCTCAGCTTAGTTTTTTTCGTTCTCTCACTCTCACCACCGCCATTCTTCCTCGTTCATCGTGGGTTTCTCCTTGCCGTTGGTGTGATTTGACCTTGCCGCTTGTCTCGTCGTAGGTTTTCTCCTTGCCGCCGGTGTGATTTAAACATATTGCTGGAAAGCATTTTGACAGAGTTTTCACTTTCGATAAGGTACTCATTTCCCTAATATTGATATTTTGCTTCTGTCTTTTTGTTTTTTTTTACCTTCAATCTCTAGGGAAGAAAACTCAGCACTTGGATGTACCATTTTCATATCTTTTGGAAGATCTTGTTTCATGTTCCGTTTAAAGGAGCATTTCTTTGATATTTAGCTTAAACAAATTTGTTGTTCTTGTTTTTTGGTTGCCTTAGGTTTTCGGTCCTTCAGCCAAGCAGAAAGACCTATACGAGCAAGCAGTAGTCCCATAGTAAATGAAGTTTTAGAAGGATTTAATTGTACAATTTTTGCTTATGGACAAACTAGTACGGGGAAAGCGTACACAATGGAAGGGGAATGCAAAAGATCAAAGGTATTAAATTGAGCACCTGATATTGGTGCTTTTGATGCTCAATTGGGTTGATTCTGTTTGTTAATTTGGTTTCATAATCTACCAGAGTGGTCCAAATGGAGAGTTGCCTCCAGAAGCGGGAGTTATACCCAGAACCGTGAAGCAGATTTTTGACACTCTAGAGAGCCAGAATGCTGAGTACAGCGTGAAGGTCACTTTCTTGGAGCTCTACAACGAGGAGATTGCGGATTTACTTGCTCCAGAGGAGATTACGAAGGTTTCTTTGGAGGAGAAGCAGAAAAAGCAATTACCCTTAATGGAGGACGGCAAAGGGGGTGTTCTTGTGAGAGGTCTCGAAGAGGAAATTGTTACTAGTGCCAGTGAGATTTTTAGCTTACTTGAAAGAGGATCAGCGAAACGTCGCACTGCAGAGACATTGTTAAATAAGCAATTAAGGTATTATCATTTAGTTTTCTATTATGTTGACATCGTCTTTGTCTTTGCCAGTTTCCATATATATGTCAATAGTTTCTAAATGATACTGTTCTTTGGTATATCAGTCGGTGACATTCTCTCTTTTCAATAACAATACACATTAAGAAACCAACACCAGAAGGTGAAGAACTAATCAAATGTGGCAAGCTAAATTTGGTTGATCTGGCTGGATCAGAAAACATATCTCGTTCTGGTGCCCGAGAGGTAGCAGAAGTTTCAATCATTTCCTTCGTTGTAAAATTGAAAATGATATCGCTGGGCTCCTAATTCTTGGTTATGATAATACAGGGTCGTGTAAGAGAAGCTGGGGAGATCAATAAAAGTTTATTGACGTTGGGGCGAGTGATCAATGCACTAGTGGAGCATCTTGGGCATATCCCATATAGGTTAGCGGCTAGTGTTAGTGCTTTGACAAATTGTTATGATGTTTCATTCCACATTATAATAATTGCTTACGTGATTGAACTTCAGGGATAGCAAACTTACACGATTACTCCGCGATTCACTTGGGGGAAGAACCAAAACTTGCATCATTGCCACAGTTTCTCCAGCTGTTCACTGTCTCGAGGAAACCTTGAGTACACTAGATTATGCACACAGGGCCAAGAATATTAAGAATAAGCCAGAGGTTCGTTCTTCATTTCAATAAGCAACCATCGTGTTTTTGTGGCCTTTTTGATTTTCTATTGGTTGTGATCATAACATAAGTGTGCCAAGAATTGTTAAATGTTTGTCCAGGAAAATTCTCATTTTGAATTTTGTTGAATTTTTTTTGCTTTGAGCACTGTGCATTATTTGGATTTGAAGAGTTTAGGCAGATTCGTTTTTTTGCAAGTTCTAAACTTATGCTTGTTTTTCCTGTCATAGGTCAATCAAAAAATGATGAAATCTACCTTATCAAGGATCTCTATGGTGAAATTGACCGTTTGAAGGCAGGTGAGATGGTTTGGATATGCTTCTTGATGTAGTTAAGTAGTTGGGTTTTATATCACCCTTAACTGGTATCTGAGCGACTGAAACACTGTCATTCTTCTCCAGAGGTTTATGCCGCTCGTGAAAAGAATGGTGTCTATATACCAGAGGAATGGTATCAACAAGAGGAGAGTGAAAGAAAGGTTGACCAACTTTAATTTTTTTCAGAACATTCTTTTTATCATTTTTCCGGTATTTCTGAATTCAAGCTCTTCTTCTTCTTCATTATCATAATTTTTCTTTTTTAGAATCTTATTTGGAGTTGCACTACTTCTACTGTAGTATATCATTTTTTCCTGTTTGGAAAAATGGGATTTGTCAGCATTTTTTAGGAAAATCTTATATTTTTTTGGTTAGCATGAAAATCATTAGACGTCTTCTTTATCAGTATCTTTTCTTTTTCCTAGGCAATGGCAGATCAAATTGAGCAAATGGAAATAACAATTGAAACTTATCAGAAGGTAACCCATTTTACTTCAGCTTAATATTGTCAATTTCGTTCTTGCCTTTGTTACTAACGGTCAATGCTTTAAACAGCAACTAGAGGAATTACAGGACAAATATAATATTCAATGCTTATAAATATTTACTTCTTGCATTTGAATAAGTACAGTACAATGCTTATAAATATTTACTTCTTGCATTTGAATAATTACAGTACAATGCTTATACATATTTACTTCTTGCATTTGAATAATTTTTCCATCATAAGACTTTAATTTGAAGCATGCAAAACAGAAAACGCTCTGGCTCATCAAGCATGCATTCTGCGCTCGGATCTGGAGAAAGCCCTTCAGGATAATGCTTCTTTATTTATTAACCTTTTTTTTTTTTGTTTGCTTAGGAGATTTGTTGGGAAAAATAATAAAAGTAGGATTTTCATGAGGTTCAAGGTCATGGTCATCTGTTCAGGTCTTGCTATTTAGTTCTGACTGTTGGTGAAGGGTGTTGGATTGATTTGGAGTTTGTTGGTGCTATCATAAAAATTGTATTCAGAATGTTATTCTTCTTTTATGTAATCTCATTTTGTTTTTCTGGGTGTGTAATCTCATTATATTTCTTGCTTTCATTGGTCAAACAAAATTTTAGGGCTGCTTGTTTTTAGCCATTGTTTAGATATGGTTATATTGAGGATGTTAAGAAAAAGCTCTTGAAAATGGTTTGTTTTAAAACAGGTAACCTGATAGAGCAAGGGAGGACGTGGTCACTATAATTGCAAGGCTTGCTTAAGAGAGTTTGTAGAGGTAAAAATTTTGTTTACCTCGTGCCCTCATTTTCCAATAACTTGAAGTTGGGTAGTCGTCCATACCTAATTACCCAACAATTTATGTGGTTGTTTTATGGCAGTGTCTTGTTTTGCATATACAAATTGCTCTTGAAGAAAGTGATAATACTAGTGATGTTAAAGATATACTTGAAGAATTTTTGTTCGAGTATCAATTCAAGGGGTGACTTTTTTTTTTTTATACTTTTATATAAGTATTTGATAGCGAGCATAGCTAGCTATTTTTCCCTAATTTATTTAGCTAGTCTTTTATGATTAGTTGGCCAAAATTATGCATTTTCATGTTATATTTGTAGGAATCATGTTTCGGAGTTAAATCGAGAAATTGGAGCTAAATATGTGTTCGGGACATGAAAATTGGCTAAAGAACGGAAAAGAATCGAGGTTGAAGAAGTCAAAATAGAGCCTTCTGCAGACCAGCGTCGGGACGCTGCTCTTGGAGCGTCTCGACGCTGCCTTTCCTTTTCTGATTAGGCGCGAACAGGTTACAGCGTCTCGACGCTGTGTGATTTTCCATTCCAGATTCTGCGATAAGGCGATAGCGTCGCGACCCTGTCCCTATAGCGTCGCGACGCTACGACAAAATTTCAGCCTATTTATAGATTTCGATTAGGGCTGATTGGGGGACTTCTTTTGGACACCTTGGAGCCGTAAAACAGAGCAAAAACAGAGTCTTTGGAGCTGATTAAGGGAGAGCAAAGTGGAAATCAATCCATTGTTCGTGGGGATCGTGACGGGGACGTTCGGTCTCGGCCTACATAGAGTTTAATTCTCCTTTCCCTTCCTTTAGTTAGTGTTTATGGCTGTTTTCGATCGTAGCTATATTGTAACGCGTTGTATGATTAGCTAGGTCTTTACTTTTAGGGATTGATGTAGCCGTTGGGGCAATTATGGATTGATGTTATGGATTTATGTTATTGATTCATTTATGCATAATGTATGTTTAATGCTTTCGATTTACCGGCCATGAATTGAATGTTGCTTGTGCTTAAATCTAACTCGGGAGAGAGGATTTAGCTTAGAAATCATTATGCATAACTAGGATTTAGCTAGAGATCGAGATAATAGTTAATCCTAGAAATCGCTAAAAAGGGTATCCTTAATGCCTTGCATGTTTATTGAATTTAGATAGGGATATCGGGTTCAATTGCATGTGGGAGATTCATGTATGCTCGGGAGAGATATGTGTGATTTTAGTTTCCCAAGATTTATGAATCATAGCATGTTGATAATCCATTAATTAATTCATAGTCCCAATTGGTGAAATCACATCCCTAAGACCATTGTTCCCATTAGTTGTCACATCTTTTTGCATTGTTTTGTGTTTGATTTAATTTCATTCTCACTTAATTCGGATCCCTAAATAAAATTGGACAAGAGTATTTCCGGTAATTAAAATTGATTAGAAACCAATCCAGAGGACGACATTCGAATTTCACATTCACTATATTATAACTTGACCCGTACACTTGCGGTAAGCAATTTGCACATCAGTATTATGTTTAGCATTATACTTGTTCACACAAATCTAGGATTTGCATAATGTTTTTAATTAAAATTGAGGCTTACGCCTCATATTGCCTCAAAGCTTGCGTCTCGACTCTTCAAGAGGAAAAACCTTGAGGCCGCCTTTAGCCTTTTAAAACAGTGTAGATACGTTATCATGTAGATCTACAAAAGCATATGTAACACAAATATTGATGATGCCTTAAAATTCAAGAAGCTTATCTCCTCTCCGTTAAACCCAAATTTAAAGCATCTCTTGTATTTCAAGCAGTTTTGTTGCCATGCAGTAAAACTTTTGCTGAGACTCTTCAAAGTGTTGGAGTGAAAGTCGAGACATTTTTCTACGAAGGAAAAACACATACAAATGTATTTGTTCAGGTAAAAGAACATTGTTCTTAAGATACTTTGGCAACCTTGTTTACACTTTGACATGCTATTGTGGTGCTTTTGTTTTACACTTCCAGCATCTGCATCTTGTTTACCTATAAGATTTTGCATATCAAACCTATTAGAAGTGTGTGAGGCTAGTTGGGGTCTTATTGTGAACTTGAAGTGTTGTGAGGCTGTAGTTGGGTGATTTTTTTTCATATAGAAGTGTGTTTCTCTTGTTTAACAGGTTTAAAAATTTTTTGGTTAGTCATATGTACGTCGTTATGCTGTCGAAATTTCTAGAGCAAACGGTTAGAATTAGGATAGACGCTTTAGTAATGTCTCTAGGTTAAGTATAGGAAACTAGAGCATTACAGGTTCTCTGAAGGGGTTAAACTTGATATCTTGAAGTTTGTAAGCTTTTGGAGTTTATTGGGTTTTCTAACAATTTTTTCCGATACTCATCAAGATTGGGTTTTTTTTTTTTTGTATTTTATTGTTAACTAAATTTGTTTTTCTTAGGTTCTTCGAGTTGTTGGACATATGTTTGTTATGTGAGTTCTTGTTTTGGCGTTGTATCGAACCTAATTACAATTTGTTTTTCTTAAGTTCTTCAAGTTTGATGTACGAGCAAGATTATGGTGGCAAGAATGAAAGTGGCATGTACGAGAATTTTTGCTTTTTAGTGTAGGTGTCGACTTTTAATCATAGGTGTTTAGTAATTTTGAGGCTTTTAAGTGTAAGTGTTTGTAATTTTATTTTTATATCAAACTTATATGAATAAAAATTGTATGAACAAATTTGGTTCATTGGCTTATTGGAATGAAATTTGACAAATATTTGATTTCTATACAATTTTGCACATTTAAGATTAAGATTACTTTCTTTACAGGTTGACAAATGAAGAAAATATTGTTGGTATGCCACCGAGCAACCAACAATTTTTTTTATTAAATTATGAACAAAATGATGACGGGCAATGTCTGTCATTAAAAATGACATTTAATGACGGATATTTGGTTGGAAAATACCTTTTCAATGACGGACTTTTGATGACGGATGCCTTTTAATGACGAGCATTGCCCGTCACTAAAAATGTCCTCAGTTGGAAAATACCCTTTAATGACGGACAGCTTTTAATGACGAGCGTTGCCCGTCATGAAAAACGTCCGTCATTGTACCTTGTTATGACAGACAGCTTTTAATGACGGGCATTGCCCGTCATAAAAAGTCGCCCGTCATAAAAAGTTACGACGACACTCGTATAGACGACGGACGCCGCCCGTCATGAAAAGTCTTTAATGACGGGCAATGCCCGTCATTAAAAGTAATTTTTGTAGTAGTGATATGAGCATGCACTCTATGTCAAATAAGATAAGTATGACAAATTTCTTATTGTTTCACTCTATGTTGATGATTTGCTTTTTACTGGAAATGATAAATTGATGTGTGACGACTTTAAGAATTCCATGAAAAGGGAATTTGAGATGAGTGATATAGGTCTCATCCATTATTTTTTGGGAATTGAAGTCGATCAAAAAGATGGAGAGATTGTCATCTCACAACAAAAGTATGCTAGTGATTTACTGAAAAAATTCAGAATGGAAAATGCTTTTCCTTGCAACACTCCCATGGACGCAAATTTGAAATTGAGCAAGAATGATATCGGAGAAGATGTTGATCCAAGCTTATATCGAAGCTTAGTTGGAAGCTTGATGTACTTGACCGCAACAAGACCGGATATTCTATTTGCTGTAAGTATGTTAAGCAGATTCATGACAAGCCCGAAACGAAGTCATTGGGAAGCAGGTCAGCGAGTGCTTCGTTACATTCTTGGCACCAGAAATCTTGGAATTCATTACAAGAAAGTTCCAGAATCAGTGATAGTTGGTTTTTGTGATAGTGATTGGGGTGGTAATATTAATGATCATAAAAGTACATCTGGTTATGTTTTTAGCATTGGCTCAGGTGTTTTTTCATGGATTTCAAAGAAACAACCTGTTGTTGCTCTTTCTACCACCGAAGCAGAATATATCTCTTTATCTGCAGCTGGATGTCAAGCTCTGTGGCTAAGGTGGATGTTAAAAGAATTGAAGTGCACTCAAAGAAGTGAGACTGTTTTATATTGTGATAATGGCTCTGCCATTGCATTATCAAAAAATCCAGTATTCCATGGAAGAAGCAAGCATATTAGAATCAAGTATCATTTTATCAGAGACTTGGTTAAAGATGGAGAAGTGAAGGTGAAGCATTGCAAGACTCAAGATCAGGTGGCAGATATTTTTACGAAGGCAACTGAAGTTTGACTTATTTGTTAAGTTCAGAGAAAAGCTTGGAGTTGCTCAAGTCTAGATTAAGGGGGGTGTTAAAATTAATCTAGACACATTTGAAATACATGAATCACATTTAAGTAGATACATGAATAGTTGAGATTCAAGGAATGGTTGGATACATGAATTACAAGATACATGATGATTGATGAATGTTCATGTATTGGTGAAGAGTCACATGTATTCATATTTATTGTTGATGTCTTTTGATGTACTTTTCTACTAGTATAAATATGTGTAGGATTTGTCATTTGTATGCAAGCCAAATTAAACCAAGAAAAGAAAGTAATATTCAAGTTCTAGTTTCTCCAATTTTGTGTGACTGAGAGAACAATTTTCTTCTCTTATCTCTTGAGTTATATTGTGAGGGCCTACTTCGTTTCCAACATCTTCCGTTAAGTAATTAACGGTCCAGGGTCTCAATAGAACTATTTCTGAAAGAGTAGGGACTTGATTGTCCGATTTTGAAACCTATGGACCTATTAGAAACTGATTCGAAATATGAGGGACCAAAAAGTATTTTACCCTCAAATATATATACTACTTAGAAAAGTTAATTATAATTTTAAATAATTTTATGTATTTTATTAATTTATAAGGGTATCTATTCATATAAATCTTTTATCAACGTATTCATGGATATGTATAAAATCGAAACCTACCTATGTAGACCGACTTCAATATTTTAATGGTTGTTTGAGACACAAAATCTAAAGGAAGGCAAAGATAGGGTATGGTACATACGTTTTCAAGCTCCAAATCCTACCTGATCCATCCACGTATTCAAAATTTCCAAAACTGCCGCAACATAAACGGACACGTTGCACCACGTGTCAGGAAATGAACCCACAAGCGTCAAAGCAACTGCCACGTGTAAAACAAAAATTCCACGTGTCAGTTGGTCACTCGACGTACAGAATGTATATAAGGTACGAGATTGAGGAGCTTTTCTCCTTGGAAATCCAGAAGAAAAAGGAAGAGAGAGAGAGAAGAATATCAAAATGCAAGCAGGAAAGAACGCAATGGAATCCATGAAGGAATCGGCTGCCAATGTTGCAGCGTCTGCAAGGGCTGGCATGGAGAAGACCAAAGCCACTGTGCAGGAGAAGGTTTATGATCCTCCCCCTTTTCTAATATTCCATTTATTATTAATATTATTATATTTTTTTTAGTTTCTGAGATAATGTATTTTATAGTTTGTTTCGATTCCATGTTCTTTTGTTTCTTAATTGAATTAAAAATAAAGAAATACTTTTTGTGAGGTAACTTTTTTTGCTTCTCTTTTTGTTGGAAATTGAAGTTTTGGTCTCTGAGATAAGATTGTTTTTTAATGTTTTTATTATTCTGTTAGATGGAGAAGGTTACGGCCCATGACCCCCTGGCGAAAGAAATGGCAGAGGAGAAGAAACTGGCGAAGATTCACGAGGCAGAGCTCAACAAACAGGAGGCGCGTGAACACAACGCCGCCATGAGACAGGCGGCAACGGCGACCACCACACACGGAACGCACCCGACAACCCACGGGACGGCGACATACTCCACCACTGGGGTCCAAGGCCATACCACTGGGACCCAGCAGATGTCGGCCGTGCCCGGGCATGGCACCGGGCAACCCACGGGCCGAGTGACCGAGGGCGTCGTTGGGGCGCACCCCATTGGGACTGAGACGGGTACTGAGAGGACGACAACGGCTCACAACACCAGGGTTGGGGGTGGTGGCGCAACCAAGTACAGCACCGGCGGAGGCTATAGTTAAGATGGGAATGTAACTCTATTATCATCATGTGGACTCTGTTGTTTTAGGTTTGAAGTCCGATGTGTTATGTTTGGTTTTTAAGGTTTTTGTATGGTTGCTCGTGGGTTTAGATTAAAATCTTGAGAACTAAGAGACGTAGTCTTTGAGTGTTTTGTTTTTCTGTCAATTTTGTATGTTTTTATCTTGTTCACAGCTTGGCCTCATTAAAGTGCTTTGTGGAGTGATTGAATAAAATTTGTACCTAATTAAGGTATGATAATTACTTCGGGTGTTTAGCATAACTTATATAATGCATGTGAGTTGAAGTAACGGTATGTATTTTTTTTTTTTTTTTGTTTTTGACAATAGTAAGGGTATGTATTTGAAATCACTATTATTGCTGTTATGATTCTCACTCAACCTCATAAGTCTCTCTTCTCTTTTTTTTCTTCTTTTTCATTTTTTTCATTGATTTTTCGTGTTGGTTAAAGATTTATCAATGACATAATCTCTATCGTAAAAAAATCCGGGACTTTTTTTTAAACAAAAACCCAAAAGGTTCGTTCAAAAAAAAAAAATACAAAAAGAGATAATCTGTCCATTAAAAGTTCTGACCTCTTTGTTGAAGGGGGTCAGAGGTTTAACTATTTTTCTTAGGTGAGAGGTTTAACATAATTAATAGAACAACTATGTAAAAAATATAATTATATATAATTATATTAGTAGTAATTATTAAATAACAATTAATTAATTCTAATATGTAAATTATAACAAATTTATGAACTGCTGATTAACATTGTTGGAGGATGAATACCCATGATCAATATCACAGAGCCCTTGCATCTGGAAGGAATTATATAATATGGTATATGATAATTTTTTAGTGAAAAGCAGAGAATAAGGAAAATTTCTGACCTTTTTCTAAAACACTAGGTTTCTCAGCGATGCACGTTTATGTTTTTTAATTTATTTTATTTTTTCATAATTTTTAAAAAGTTTTTATTTAATCTTTCATCAATAGTTTTGAAGTTTACATAAAATATTAGAAATGATTAATTTATTTTATTGTAGAAAAACGTTTTGCTTGATTTCAATGATTTCGGTAACATATGATGTAATTAATATTATTAAAATAATTAATATGATGTGATTTATTTTAAGGTAAAATGCACTTTTTGTCTTTGAGGTTTGTGGTTGATATCTATTTGGTTCCTGAAGTTTCAAAAGGGACACTTTAGTCCCGTAGATTTGCAAAATAATTCTAAATGTGACTGCTTATTTAATTTTAATCTAACGAAATGTTGACTGGACTGGACTGAAGTAGATGGGATTGGACTGAAGTAGATGGGATGACAATTAAATTTAAAAAGTAAACCTTTAAAATAAAGGTTATTAAAGTAGTTTAAAATATTCCAAAGTTATGTTCAATATTCATGAAAAGCCTTAGTCGCCCAATAGCACTTCTCCCTGTTTTCTATTGCAGTCCAACCAACCCCATCAAAATGCACTACAAGAAATCTTACTATTTTCAAAGGTCACAACTTTCGAAAAAGTATTAAACAAACCTTCGATAAATCCTTTTTCGAAGGTTATCCAAACCTTCGAAAAGTGTCGAAATAGAACCCGTCGAAAAAGCTTTTTTCGGAGGTACATTAACGTTCAAATTTTATTATTATTTTTCAAAGGTCACGTGCCTTTGATAATTTTCAATTTATTTATTGATAATTCTTTATTGTCAAACTACTTTTTTTTAAGGCTTTTATCATTTTTGAAGGCTTTATAAGATTATTTTCAACGATTTTAAAGCCTTTGGAAATAGATATTTTTATCAAAATTTGTAAATCCTTTGAAAAAGCTTTGCAAAATCTTTAGCATTTGGATACAACAGTATAAAGCAATTTTCAGTTTATTATTGGTATATGATAGTACCCTGAATTGCTAATTACAAAGATATGGAATAGAAAGATTTTTTTTTTTTTTTGTAGCAACTTACAAAGAAAATAACTATAAAATTTCTATAACATCCAACTACTACATTCAATCAACTCTTAGCAAATTGTTTTCGCATCTCTGCCATCATTGTTTGAAATTTATCCTCAAAACGATTTTCTAATTCGACAATTTGATCTTTGAGTGCTTGCACCTCGACTTTTCTTTGTCGTTCAGATTCTTGAAGACGTTGTTCAGACTCGTTAAGACGACACTCAAGATTACGTACATTAGAAGATGATCCAAACAACTCAGAAGGAGTAACACCTACTCCATAACCACGAACACGTCCATGTCTCTCTAGTCAAAAAACTTGCACAAAGTCTCATCCTCGTTCATGTCAAGTGTACCATCAACTACTTGAGAAGCATATGATTTGAGTTTTGACTACAAGTACAAATTCAAAATTTAGAATTCATAAAACTAGCACTATATAAATAAAGTTTCAAAGAAAAGAACCCATCTGTCTCAAAAAAAAAAAAAAAGAAAGAAAGAAAAGAACCCCTCAAAACTACTGTAATTATCAATGAACAACTCAAAGTGCAATTAAACAAAAGAGGCTACTAGCAAAGCTAATGCATATCTTAAAATGTTGTAACACAAACACAAAAATAAACAAAAAGTAATAGACAACAAATAAAACAAAAAGAAATGTGTACTTTCATACTGAATTGAAACCTAAACACTAGAAATTTTGGTTTGGGGCAATGATTACCTGGAACAAATTTTAAAATGTTTTAACACAAACACAAAAAAAATCCTGTATTTTCAAAGAAACATATAAGGATATAGTGTCTTATTCACTTCCAAATTGCAATACACACTATGAATTGATGGTTTGAATTCAACATACAATAACATCCATTTTTTCATTCATTTAGGACTTGACAATCCGCAAATAGTTCTAAACTAACAAAGTAAAACATATTTTAACAACAATTCAGCAACTCCATACTTTTCAAACAAGTTTGAAAAGGGTCAGGCTAACATCCTTTCAAAACATAAATAATCACATGGTTACTAAAACTCAACACTAAACATGTGCCTAAATCTAGTCATACTTGCACAAAGAAAATTTCGATACGCACAACAAAGCGATCTAGTAAGACTAAAATCACCATTCAAACATCACGTAACTTAAAATCACACTACAAGAAAATTAGGTACAAATTTTATCCAAATCTCATTATCGTGACCAATCCTACAAGTGAAGGATCTGATCCAGACAATGATGAAGATAAAAGCTTTTAAAATGTAAAAGCTCCTTTTCGCAAGAGCCTAAATTGCATGATGCACCTAGCCCACATGAGCTTAAAAGGTGGTAAAAAAAAAAAAAAAAACCAAAATGAACTACATTATGACTTGATCCCTTTTCCTCAAGGGTACGTAGGCAGTTTAAAATAAACTTTAAGTTCAGTCTCTACAAAAAAAAAAGGTGCAACAAATATTGAAGCATGACAATACAAAATGAAAAAAATCCTTCGATACTGGGGCAACACAACAAATTGAAGTTGTACATCTCGTTTTGTTTATTGGGAAATATGTATCTTAAAAATTAAGATTGACAGTTTTGAGACTCAAACTCATGACCTTTAAATATCTAGTTTGGCTATTAAACCAATAGACCGTGCAAGTCATTTGATTAATATTTGCTTGTTAATATATACATATATGTTATTCAGTCAAACTCAGATTATTCTCAATATAAATCATGTCAAACCCAAAATCAACCAAAGTCCCAAACTCAAATTCTATTCCAAATGCAAGTTAAATTTGGATAGAATTTTACCTAAGTCAAAAGTTTGGCATAATTCATGTAGGATTGAAATTCCAAATTCTGTTACAGCAAAAGCAATTGGACCGTTCGCAATCTAATTTTGTTCTACAAAACACCGAATACATTGGCAAAATATTAAGCAACGAGAAACATACCGTCGTGGAAGACTCTGAATTCAAGAACACCTTCTTGATTGTTCTTCAATGGCGAACACCACCATAAAGCCTTCCTCGCTATCCTCTGAGATGGGAACGAGATCGTGGGATCTCGTCTTGCTTGAATTTGGGAAGGAAAAATTGAGAGAATTTTCCTTATCTTTTCTCCATATCTTGAGAGAGAGAATTAAGAGAGTGAGAGAGTAGAGAGAAACTCATAATCCTACAGAATGAATAATCACCCAAAGACCCCTCTGGCGTGATATTCATGTGAGGGATGAGATCTAATCTCAACCATCCACCTCATCTAATGGTTATTAATTAATTAATTAAATGCTAATCAATTAATCACATTAATTAGTAAAGCATATATGCATTTAAATCATATTTAAATGCACTGCCCTCACATAATACATAGTTTTAATTAATCTTAATTAAATCACATTTAATTAAACCAATCAATTAATTAATTCCTATAATTAATTAATTATGTGATCAAATATTTGAATCATATTCAAATACGAGTCTCTCTTATAACCTATAGTTTTAATATGAATCATATTCACATTAAAATTAATTGATAGTTTTAATTTAATTAAATCTCATTTAACTAAATTAAATTGAACAATTAATTAATTGAACAATTAATTAATTCAAAAATTAATTAATTTTATAATTAATTAAATATCAACCATATTTAATTAATTACATATTAGAATCATATTCTAATATATCTCTCATATTAATAAAGTTTAATCACAAATTAAACTTTATATTATAATGTATCAACATACATTATATTAATTGTACTTCATACAATTAACCTGATTCCCAAATTGAATTTGAACAATTCAAATTCTTTTTAAGATAACTTGTTCCCAATTACTCTTTACGAGCTAGCAGGGGGACCTAATGGACCTACGGATCAGAAGCTCCAATGATATGAGGTTAACTGACTAAACTCATTAATCGAGTTAACCAATATTCATTAACTTTGGGTCACTCCACTAAAGACCCACAACTGCACTCTTCTCACTGTAGAATATTTTTGTGTCCACGGATATCGACCAATAATATTAAGTCAATCATTCACGAGTGTTCGTAACTACAGCTGGGTCAAATTACCGTTTTGCCCCTGAGTTACCTTTGGCTCCTTAAGTACCAGTGCTCCTCTAATGAACAACCTATTTATGGTCCAACCAGTAAACAGAAAGTCCCTCTCAGGCCAGTGAAAGGGCGGGATCCCTATGTTCAAGACCCGAAGTCACCACTTAAGGGAACACTCGTCTACTTCTCCTAGAAGTGGGAATGAGTGAATTCCATCTTGTGTTGTCATGTCCCCCCAACCCCCCACTCGGTCTTGTCCCCAAGAAGGTAGGCTTATTGAGTTGGCGTGCAGGCTACTCTCACCCGTACTAATCAAAGGACAATCCCTCGTGAGAAGGAGTTCATGACACACTCAGGATTAAGACTGAGTTACCTAGGTCATCCTATTGAAATAGTAACCTAACTAGTTAACGGTGTTACATCTAGTGGTTTACTATTTCGTGGTCCGGTCTTATGCAAACTCATTGCATAGGATACCCCCACTCGCATGTCTCCGACATGGACGCCTTGGATCAATACGTCTGTATCGAATACAAAGCGGACCGTATCACATAATGTTACCAAGATAAGGTACCCAACCTTATCCTTGTACTATAGACCTTTTAGGTTGTTACTTGAACACTGATCCCCGTATGTCCCCACATACTAGTTCAAGTTACATATTAACAACCTTGGATCTTAGTTTATTGGATTTGGGTCATATTGTGAAATTTTAGACTTAAATGACAATAACACTTTATTGCATAAACCTCAATAACATTTTATTGATTCAAGTGTATGATTCGTTAACATTCACTATCTACGAGTTTTAGGACATAAAACCCAACAATCCAAATTTTATCCCAAATGGACCAAAGTGCAAACCTAAATTCTATTCCAAATGCAAACTAAAATTTGATAGAATTTTACCTCAAATCAAAATTTGGGCATAATCCAGATTTTACCCAAACTTAAGTTCAAGCCAAAGTTTGTTGCCAAATAAGAAAAATAAAAATTTTGACCAAACTTCAAATTTTGATTAATTGGCAATAAAAGTGTCAAATAAAAAAATATTTAAAATTTTGAACAAAATTCATGTTTTGATTAAGTTGACACATCAAAAAGAATCAAAATCAAGAACAAATACCTTGCTTTTTAATTCCAAAATATGTTTTTCGAGATTCACTCACACATAACTTGTGCCTAAATCTCGAAAAGGGGGCATTTGTTGAAAGAGAAAATTTGACCAATCACAAATTGCCACGTCATTACATGAAATTAATGACGAAATTATAATTAATTAAATTTGGAACCAATTATAAATTGACATGTGTCCCAAATTTAATTTGAACACAAAATTGGCCAATTATAAATTTATAAAGCCAAATTTCTATTTGATCAATTAATTAAAATTAAATTATTTTGATCAAATTAATTAATTTGACCAATTAATTACAAAAAAAATTATTTGGATCAAATTTGGGTCTTTTAAATATTTGGGTCATATGGTTTTGGGTCAAATATGAACCAGATCCAAGACTAAATAGTTGAGCCCAAGACCAATAGAGCCCAAGCCCAAGTTGTTGGCCCAAAAGTTACCAAGGCCCATCCATCGAGAACTCTATAAATAGAGAGGTTCTCTTCCATTTTAGGGGAGAAGAAGTTGGAAGCTCTCAGCCAGAGTCAGAGAATTCAGAGAAACTCCACCAAGACTTCTTGAAAACTGAAGACCCTTCAAGACTAGAAGACTTCAACAATCCTTGAAAACCAAAGACTCTTCAAGACTTCAAGACCCCAAGACTTCTTGAAGACTGAAGACCCTTCAAGACTAGAAGACTTCAACAATCCTTGAAGACCAAAGACTCTTCAAGACTTCAAGACTCCAAGATTTCTTGAAGACTGAAGACCCTTCAAGACTAGAAGACTTCAACAATCCTTGAAGACCAAAGACTCTTCAAGACTTCAAGACTAGAAGACTTCAACAATCCTTGAAGACTAAAGACTCTTCAAGACTTCAATACCGCAAGACTTCTTAAAGACTGAAGACCCTTCAAGACTAGAAAACTTCAATAATCCTTGAAGACCAAAGGCTCTTCAAGACTTCAAGACTCCAAGATTTCTTGAAGACTGAAGACCCTTCAAGACTAGAAGACTTCAACAATCCTTGAAGACCAAAGACTCTTCAAGACTTCAAGACTCCAAGATTTCTTGAAGACTGAAGACCTTTCAAGACTAGAAGACTTCAACAATCCTTGAAGACCAAAGACTCTTCAAGACTTCAAGACCCCAAGACTTCTTGAAGACTGAAGACCCTTCAAGACTAGAAGACTTCAACAATCCTTGAAGACCAAAGACTCTTCAAGACTTCAAGACTCCAAGATTTCTTGAAGACTTAAGACCCTTCAAGACTAGAAGACTTCAACAATCCTTGAAGACCAAAGACTCTTCAAGACTTCAAGACCCCAAGACTTCTTGAAGACTGAAGACCCTTCAAGACTAGAAGACTTCAACAATCCTTGAAGACCAAAGACTCTTCAAGACTCCAAGACTTCAAAAGCTCCAAGAATCAATTGAAGCTTCAAACTCGAGAACAAGCGTTACAACCCTCGAGTGAAACACATTCACACACAAGAGAGAGAATCAGAGGATTAAAGTAGAGATTGTACACCCACACGCATATTACATCAATACAAATATATATTTATTCCACGTGTCTCATCTTCGAAGTTATGTGTGAACACTCATAAATAACTAGAAAGTATGTCATAAATAAACCAAACCTTTGTCCATAGGCTAAAATCATATATTTTTTTTTTCGAAGCTCGACATTTCATAAACTCAAATAATTACCAATTAAGCCATTGGGGCTAAAATCATTCATAAATATGTAACTATTGTAATTCTTTAATACTAAATTATAAAATCAAAGAACAATGCCAAATTATGCACAAGTTCCTTGAAATTTTCATAGTTCTCAAAACCTAATCGTAAATATGAACACAAATCAAAATTTGTTTTGGGCTTAACAAATTACATATATAAAAAGAAGAGAAATTTGGGGATATGGCAGTTTAGTGGGGGGCGAAACTGAAACATAGCAAAAAAAAAAAAAAAAAAAAAACAAACAAAATATGGCCACACGTGAGGTAGGCGTGACCACCATCAATATTTATTTTCCACATTTACCCCTATTGCGTTTTCAAACACCGGAGGGGGGGCCCTACATGCCTACGGTGTATCCAAACTTCCTCCCAACAGATTTTCCATTCTTCTTGGTTCAAATTATTTTGTTAGATTTTTCAAATCATTTTCAAATTTAGATTAAAAAACTTTTGTATCTTAAATTAATATTAAGATAACTAGATACCATTTTTTTCATAATTAATCGGGGGAGATATAAAAAATCTGGATTTTTTCTTCCATCGATGAGTTCATCGTTCATTTGACACCAAAGCATTTTCAGTTTCCAGGTGCTGCATCTTCGGTTTACAGAGGCTGCACACTGTATGATCAATATACAACAGGTATTTTCGGGGTTTCAGATGCAGATGCACTCCACGCTGCTAGTTGTTTTGTTGAATGTGGTGGTTCTATTCAATGGGAGGTGGAATGAAAACAATCGGTACAATGGGTTTAAGTCCGACAGTGTGCCAATACCGGAGGGATGCACAATACAAGAGTTCAATGAATGTATCCGGAGCAAGGTATTTCCATATGACAAGGCATGGAGGGGGCGATAACTTGCACTTACTGCCATCAAAGGGTCACCCGAAGCGTCGTATGCACTAATCCCTGCTTTCTCCACTGCCCTGATCGAGAAAAACCCAGGTTTGGTGTTTTAGATAACGTTCAAAGTTAAGTTTAAGAAACACGCATACAAAGTATTTTTTGATATATATACTTCGGAGGGCACATACATCAATGCGAGGGGGGGACATGCATTAAAGTGTGTTTATAGTATTCGTACGATCGTGTAACATCATAGTATTTTTTTTTTTGCAGGATATCTCACTGATGTCAGTTTAACTGTACAGGGTGGGGCATGAGTTTGTTTACCATGTATTTGTTGGTCAGTCAACGTCGTTTTTGTTTCTTTGTTTGTGTTTTTTTCGTCGTTGAATAAGTGGAAGTATGCGCGTATTGTGCATTGGGTGGCTTATTTGTGGCCGTCAGCCATAAGTATATGTACTTGTTCATGTCGGGGGTTAACACGTTTTTGAATGGAAGTCTCCAGTTTCCACCCCAGATTTTATTCCCTTTTCTGGTCATCACACTCTCGTATGATCATAACGTTTCAGGGGGGGTTTCTGTGTACCGTAACGGGGGTATTGAAGGGATAAAAGCCCTTTCGCAGCGGAAACGTACAGAACCTTAACTCAGATTTTAATAGGAACTAAAATACCGTACGTTGGCAAATAAAATACAGCAGAAAAATCATAATAAAACTACTGAATTTTAATTATAAAACATGCTAACACTTTAGATCTAATCTAAATTGGATCCTATTGATCCAAGATCAAGAACACTATACCTTTGAAGACGTTCTTGACCCATTTCACCAAATTCCCTTGGTTCTCCACCCAAAAACAGCAGCAAAAGTCTCCTTTTCTTTCCTGGAAATTAATCACGAACACCACCAAAGGGTTGCACCGGTATTCTCTTGAAGGATATGCGATAGGTGCTTGTGGGAGCGTGATTTTCTAAGGGTTAGGAGTATTTTTCTTCTCTGTATCCTTGAGAGAATAATCACAGAGAGTTCTTCAGAGAGAGAGAGGGAATTGCGTGTGAGGGCTTGAAGAATGGTAACCAACTCAACGAATGAGATTATACTGGGGAAGTGGTTATTCTACGGATAAAACTTCCCACTCCCTAAATAAACTCCCCTTCACACGTAAACCCTAAGTAAGTGGAAGACTTTATCAGTTCAATTAACTGATAAACAAAATTAATTAATAATTCAAAATCATTAACTAATCTTTAATAATATAATTAACTTAACAATTAAACTAACTAATTATTATAATTAATGTAAATCATATTTACATAACATTCCCACATAACCTAAAGTTTTAATCTAATTCAATTAAATCAAATTTAATTGAACTGAATTAAAACAATAATTAATTAATTCTCCAATTAATTAATATCATAATTAAATATCTCATATTTAATTATATTTCTCTCAAAAATAAACTATAGTATTAATGTACATCTAATGTGCATTAATTATAACCTATAGTTTTTAAAATATAAATCAAATTCATAGTTTATCTTAATATTCGAACACCTTCGAATATTCAATTCTCCCTTAGAAATTTACCTCAACGCCCTTACAGAGCTACCGGTGGGACCTAATGGACCTACAGATTAGAAGCTCCAACGATGTGAGATTAATTGGCTAAACTCATTAACCAAGTTAATCAATATTCGTTAACTGTGGTTCACTCCACTAAAGAACCACAGCTGCACTCTTCTCACTGCAGATATATTTCTGTGTCCACGGATATCGACCATCAACAGCAAGTTAGCCCTTCACGTCTGTTCGTACCCCAGCTAGGTCAAATTACCGTTTTACCCCTGGGCTACCTCTTCATCCTTAAGTACTAGTGCTCCTCTAATGAACAACCTGTTTGAGGTCCAACCAACAAACAGAAGTCCCTCTCATGCCATAGAGAGGGTAGGGCCCATTGTTCAAGACCCGGAGACACCACTTAAGGGAACACACCTCTACTTGCCCTAAAGTTGGGAAGGAGTGAATTCCATCTTGTAAGACTATGTTCCCAGCTCCCCAATCGGTCTTGTCCCCAAAATGGTAGGCTTATTGAGTCGGCGAATAGGCCACTCTCACCCGTACAAATCAAAGGACAATCCCTCATGGACAGGAGTCCATAATCCACTCAGGATTAAGGCCAAGTTGCCTAGGTCATCCTAGTGAAATAGAAACCGAGCTAACTAACGGTGTTATAGTTAGTGGTTAACTATTTCGCGGTCCGGCCTTTGTGTAAACTCATTGCACAGGATACCCCCACTCGCATGTCAACTACACGAACGCGTTGGATCATTGCGTTTGTATCAAAATACAAAGCGGGCCGTATCCATAGTGTCACCAGGATAAGGTACCCAGCCTTATCCCTATACTACAGACCCTTTAGGCTAAAACTTGAACATCGATCCCCGTATGTCCCTACATACTAGTTCAAGCCTCATTCTATTAGCCTTGGATGTTTAGTTTATTGGATTAGGGTTAATAAGACAAGATATAATACAAACATTGAATAATACATCACTTTTATTAATGTTCAGTCAAATGTACATTTACTATCTACGAGTTTTAGGGCACAAAACCCAACAGGTATGTGGGGGAGCACGCAAAACACGCATAAGTCAACATGAGGTATTTTCGAAGGAAACAGATTCACAAACACTAGTATGATAATTCGGTGACACAAAAGAGGTTGCATATTCATCTACTTACATAAGTTAGCAGTACAAAAATCATGATAATATGGTTGCCTATTCACTATCATTACTGGATCCAATATTCACAAAATAGGTTGCCTATTCACTTATCCAGACAAAAGCGCATAAAAAAAGTGCAAATATCATGGTTTCAATACGCAGCATTCATGTGTTTCATACACAAGGCAGCAATTCGTTGTGCACCATCTCATGTGGGTTCAACATGCACAAAACAGATTGCCCATTCATCTATCTACATAAGTTAGCAACATAAAAATTATGACAATACAATTCTTAAGATTACGAACTATCAACACCGGGTTCAACATTCACAAAATAGCATGTCTATTCATATCCAGATAAAAGAACAAAAAGTACAGACAACAGTGGTCTATAACACATGTGCCCAGAATTTAGCAAGCATAGGAAAACACAAAAAACACGGGTCCATAACACACTTATCTTGAAGTAACGTTAAAAAGATGAAGAAAGAAGCTAAAGTTTCACTTTTAAAGCTAAGTCATTTTGCCTAAAAGCTTGGACTGAAGTTTAAATATCCCTATTCATTTCCTAAGTTAAGTGAAGATCGAAAGATGGTCCATTTTCCACGCCTGGCTGGTCTGAATGTTGTTTTGGTGGCCAATTCCCTCGCATAGCAACGATTAGATTTGGTCCTCTTTTGGCGTCACCCTTCTTGCTGTGATGCTTGGTATCAATGCAATGGGCTTGACGTTATTAAACTGTCGGGTGAAGTTGATATTTTGATTTACCTGAGGCAATTGCAAATATAAATAAGATAGGTGAAAGGTTTGGGTATGGTAATAGTAGATTATGATAGTTTGCATACCTCCGAAAGCACCCTATGCGGCTGCATCGGTTTGCATCTGTTTGGTTCATCTACCCCTCTTTTTAGCTTCAGCAATAGGGGGTGGTTAGTGGTTTGATGTGTTTCAGTCCCAGTATGTAAATATGTATAGGAAAGAAAAAATTGTAATAACATAAACACACCTCAGAATTGTACTGCACTGGTCGTAAAGCGACTGGCCTCAATATCCTTTTCCCCTTCAGGTCCCGCCTGTAGTTTGCGTAGACTTCATCTTCGTTGATAGAACGGATGACATCATCAACGATATCACTTTTATCTGTGGGCTGCATCATCATCCAACTCATTCACATCACAGTTCTATGAAATCAACTCACTCAGGCCATCACACATACAAGCACAGTTACCACGGAATACAAACGGGATACCTGTGTCTTCTCGCCTTTGCCTCTTGGGGGCTGGTCATTTTTTGGATCTCTAGCTTCGGATGCTTTGGCAATCGTGGAGTCAGACTGCCCACCTACGTTGCCCTTGGGGGCTAGAGTTGGTGGGTCTTCTCCATTGTCATCTTTTTTAGTCTTAAACATCTGGTCATCCTCAGCATCTTTCAAGTCAAGGTCATCATCTTTGTCTTCTTGTTCTTCCTCCAGGTCATCCAGTTCGCGTTCAAAATCATCTGCTTCTTGTACAAGTAGTAAAACGAGGTCAACGGTTATTTTGTGTATAACTTACATATAGTAGTACCACAAACACATACTCTATATTGAAAAGTCACATCATCCTGCAAGCTGTCCAGTGGTGTCACCTGTCTGTTTTTCATGTAGTCGATCATCATGTTCACGCTACCAACAAGTTCATCTAGACGTGCATTCATGACTTCTTGATTTTTCTCCAACAATCTCATATGTTCCGTCATCAACTCCAAAGACTCATTTATGCGTTTAACATCTATCAGCGATGGGGCAGCTCGGTTGGACGTCTGGACAGCCATGGGTTGCGCGGTGTGCCCCGGTGCCACTCTGGCTTGGAATTCATGTCTCAACGCCGCTTCTCCTTCGACGAATGGTTGAAAGTAATTCATAGCGAGTTCCTCAAAGGGTTGCAAGTAGGGGGATCACCTCTAACTGCAGTGCTCATGGTTTTTATACATAATATTCAGTCAACGATGGTTAGTAAAAATGATTAGATGGGTATGCAGATATTACCTTTGTGGATTCAAAAATTTTGGGGTCTAGGTCCTTCCACTTAGGTTGCGTGTCTGCAACCCAGCTGATTATCCTCGATATGCGTGCATTCATCTTCCGGGCAAAGCAATTCTTTGTGGAACTTAGGGTCGGGATGACCTCGTATGCCCACGCAAGTAGGGGGAATATAAACCCCCCCCATTGTGATTCCAGTTGCGCCTTTACTAATCAATGCTTTGTGCATGTATCCTATTAACAACTCAAATGCGCACCTTCCCCAAGGATAATTGTTAATGAGCTCCACGTCATCAACCATCTCGATGTGCTCCATCTTGACATTCACAATATCCTGCCTTGGCAGAAGGAAACTTTCCAAGAAGTACAGGAGTGACACTTTCAGCAATCATCATCTGTTGCATTTTTGTTAACATTGAATGCCATATTCAAATACCTTCTGCCGACAGTCTTCTCCCCCTCGAAGTAATGTTTTTTGATGTGATGGTCGCCTTTCACTTGCTCATTGTCTATGGTGGGGTATGGACCACAATTCAACCTCGTGATCAGTGCGAACTCTCTAAGTCCGAACTTCAGTACCTTCCCTCCGATTAAGAAATTTATTTATGTAGCACTTCTAGGGCTACACTGCCTTTGTATCAGATGCAAAAGCAGCTGGGAAGATTGGTTCGTTATAGCAAAGTCGATGTAGCTTCCAAAACAACTTTGTCTGAACCTCTCCAAAACCCGGTCTGGCAGATTTGTCCGAATTTTCTCGATCACATCAGGTTTGGCATGCAACAATATCTTAAGAGGCTGGGTCCTTCTTGCCATTGGCATCAAGTACAGATCCTGGGTTTGCACATTGTCAGTTTACAACATTTTTAGCATGGCAGTTAGTGTGTTAAGATATAAACCAACAACAAACACACATACCTCTCATGCTTCGACAAGGCCCTGGCTTGGGTGTCCTGATGCAGTCAGTTTGGTTTGGGGTTTTTTTTGCGATCCCTATCCTTCCTAGCACCACCCTAATATGTCGCGTGGGCGGGGTTAGACAGCACACAATGGACGGATATACTGTATACATTACGAACAAATAATTTACATACCTTGTTTGGGGAACCTTTTTCCCCCGCGGTGGCCTTTATATTGCGGGGTTCAGGTCTCCCAATAGATACGGTCCTAGTCCTAGACCCAGTGGCCGAATGGCTTGCTGACTCCTCCTGATCGCCTGTGTCATCACTCTCTGTTTCGCTCTCGTTTCTCTCAGACTGCAAGTGCAACATTGCGTCATATACCAAAATATACAGTCCGTATGTAACGGTAACAAATACACAAACACACAGTACGCGAGGATAAAACATACACATGTGCATACAAATCTGACGTTACAAAAAAACACACCTCAGTGCTGCTGGAGCTTTCTTTCAAAGCTTCTTTCCGAACTTGTTTTTCCTTTTTCCTAGACTCCTCTTTTCGTGGTCTCTTTTCGCTTTTGTCAGACCTTTTTTTGTCCCGTTTCCTCTTTTTGTCCCTTTTTTACTTCGATTTCCTTTTCGAACTCTCTGGTTTCTTAGACTTCACGGCATCATCCGTTTTCTCAACAGTTTCTTCTTCACTGTGTAAGTCTATAGGCGTCTTGTCTCCAGTAGCCCTTCCTTTCGGTGTCACTCCAGTGGCTTGCAGTCTTGCGCTTGCTCTAACCATCGCTACAATGCAAAAAAAGATGGGGGGTGGGGGGGTCAAACCGGATGAATATGTTGGGTTTGTGCTTAAAGTTCATCAAGGAATCAGGAAAATCCCTAAACAGACGCCCCCCAAATCTCGTTAGGGTTGTTGCAGTTCTCACCATATAAGATTAAGTGGGTTTGAAAACTTTAAATATCGATTATTTTGAACACACTCATCCCTCGACACAAAAAAAATCCCTAAGATAACTGGACATCACACTATTTTTCGGAGTTTCTTCCGACAGGGGGGTTACGCATTGTTCGGGGTGGGAGGGCAGAATGAGTACAGACGTCGATGGTCACAGTCTCAAGCTTGAGCAAACGAAGGAGGCGAAAGTTGGAGAAGATGGCTTCAACGGAAGGAGAAAGGAGATGGAGTGCTTGCTGGGAGGTGAAGAGGTAGGTATGCGAGGGGTTTGTTTAATTTTCGTGTATTTCAAATTAGAGGAGTGTTGGGAAGACAAATAGTCTTTTCTGATTTACGTCTTTTCTAATAAATTTTGGCTGACGCAAGGAGGGTTTGAGGAGTTGGATTTTTCTACATTCTTTCTGTTCTTCATTTATTTATTGTGTATTTTTAATTCACAATGCTCTTCGTTTGTTTCAATTTGTCATCAACTTTGAATGTGTTATTGGTGAGGCATTTAGAATCTGGAAATCATGTACATTTTTTGGTTTTTGGGAGGATATAGTGTTCAGTTTGTTTTTTTTAAAAAAAATCGAACGTTTTTCCCGATTTTGTAGTTAGATTTGTTTTTCAGAGATACACCCCCACAACAATATGCTGGAAAGTAGGGAGTACACTGTGTTTTTAAATTCAGGGGCATTTTCGTCAGTCCATAGCAATTAGTGTTTTCCCTGTTTTACCCTTTGGACATTTTTTCAACGAAAATGAATTTTGGACTTTTTTCAAAACCACGTTTTTTATTTGGCCATCCATGCGGTTAGCCCTAAAAAGAAGGGTCATTTAATTTGCATAGATGACAAATTGAACCAAATTAATAGAAAATATAGCACACTTGCAAACTAATTGCATATCTACAATTAGTTGTAAAAGACCCAAAAGTCCATCAAAGGCTATTCACCCCAAATATTTTTGCCCATTAATTGACAGTTTTTAGCCTACAAGCCCTAATCCGTTTCCGCATTTAAATTGAGAAAATCAATCAGTGTTTTTTTTTTTTTAAATCAACTTATCTCGTTTCTCTATTCATTTATGTTGATTTATGATTTTTCAACATTTGATAGACTCCAATAATTGAATTTTTTTAATTATTATTTTATTATTATCGGAGATAGACTCCAATTATTATTGGAATCTATCCGTAATAGTATTGATTGTTGACTTCAACAAACTTTTCTTTATAGTCCATTCAACACATTCTAATCCATTTTTAGAAAATTCTTGATTATCATTTAGACTTCAATTAATCAATCATTGATAGACTCCATAATTTGTAAAACAAATTGAAGTTAATGGTTCAAGACTAGTTCGTTGGAAATCACAAAATCCCAAGGATTGGCAAAATATGAACGAGAAGATATTCTTGGCTAATGATGTAAGTTACTCTTATGCTTTTTGTTTCATTTCCAAATTTTTTTATACATGTGTAATTTCAAAAACTCAGATATCAGTGTCTATCTATCACTAATAGACTTTGATTAATTAGATTCTATCAGTGTTCATCATTGATAGACTCCAATTAACCAATGTCTATCACTAATAGAGTTCAATTAATTGGATTCTATTAGTGTCTATCACTGATAGATTTTTATTAATCAAAGTCTATCAGTGATAGTCATTGATAGATTTCGATTAGTTGAAGTTTATCAGCGATAGACACGGGTAACTATGAATAATCGGAGTCTATCAGTAAATTGATAGATTCTGATTAATCAGAGTCTATCATCGATAAATTCTGAATGACTTTGAATAATCGAAGTCTATCAGTAAAGACGGGTAGATTCTAATTAATATGAGTCCTATCGTTGATATACTCTGATAGATTATGTCATATTTGTCATTCTTTTTACATTGTGCTATATTTGCAATTATTGAAATCTTATTTGTCACCCACTGCAAATTCTCTAAAAACAAAGACATAGCTCACCCTACTATTGGAAAGAGAAGAAACATGGGAAAAAGAAGAGCAAAAACATGTGATTTTAAACGAACGATTATTCTTCTTCTCTTATTTGGAATCTACCTTTTTTTTTTTCTTTTTTAATTAGACGGCAATAACTCTACACGGTAAAAAAGAAGAGCAAAAACATATGATTTTAATTTTTTTTTATACATGGTGAAAAACATGTGTGTTTTTTTTTCTTTTACACGGTAAAAAACATGTGATTTTAATTCCTAATATGCATATAAATACAAAATTTAATTAGATAGGTTTTCCATCGAATGTACCTTTTGTAGTTTCTATTGGCTGGCAATGAATACTCCACGTTGAAAACGAAGAGAAAAAACATTGGACTTAAACGAAGAGAAAAAACATTGGACTTAATCTTTTGGGTCATTGATAATCGCATTTGGTTTTTAGTTTTTGATTTTTGAAAATTATGTTTGTTTTCAATCAATTTGTTTATCATGGTTTTCATCCTTGTTAAGCATACATTTGAATGGTAGTATTTTTTTTTAGCTTTTAAAACTTGACTTGATTTTTGAAAGCATGGAAAGATGATAGGTGATAAGACAAATAAACTTATGGGTGGTAGTAGTGTTTATAGGGTTAATTTTCAAAAATCCAAAACAAAAAACAAAATTGTTATTGTTGATGATCAAATTTCGCTAGGTAAATTACCTTCGCTCCACGTGATAATCGACAGTGAATTTGTTTGAGAGCGGGGGAAGACGTGGCCTGCAAAAGAGTAAACCTGCACACCGGTGTGGTGCTAGCCACACCGCCTCCCATGCTTAAGTCAGAAAACGGAAGGGAGAGCTAGAGAGCAAGAGAAGAGAATCGAGAGTTCGGGTCCCCTTCTTCAGTGGCGAAGAGGGGTATAAATACCTGCTCATCCTAGGGTTTTCAGGAATTCGGAGGTGTTTCAGGACGAACCAAGCGGAACCGGGGCGGCTGGAGGCTGCAGGGACCGAGCGAATGCAAACAAACTCGGCCCACGCAAGCGGGCCGAGTGGTCAGCCTCGGCCTTGGGCCATTTTGGCCCGGCCCGTTGGCTAGTCTTCCTCTGGGTCGCTTCCTGGTCCTATCTCCGCCCGGTTGTCCTCGTCAGCTCCTTGCATATGGTGGTCCAAAATTACCTATAACAGTTATCAATAATGGGTCTTCGTTCTCTATTATCTATTTTTTGTTTTCACTTTTAAACAACCAGGGTTATTTGATAACCATTTCTCAATTTTGGTTTTGATGTTTTAAAAATGATGAATTAGATCCTTCCTTAAAACACTTAAAAAAAATGAAAAGCCACATGGATTACCTTGTTTTTGACAAAATTATAATAATCTTGGTTCAAAACTAACCAAGAGGTACCAATGAACCCTTTGAAGTTTGTACTAATGACAAAAACTATATGGTTTGAATTTTCCCATCTCACACGTAAAATAAATAAATAAATAAATTCTTACCAATTTTAAAAATTCGAACCTTTAAATATAAATTATACTAGTTGAAAAAATGAACGGTCAACTATATTTTAAAATTGCGACATAAGAAATTATAAAGTTATTTCTTTGAAAAAAACACAAATACTAGTTGTGATTGCAGCCTCATTATTAGATAACATGAAGTTATCCGTTTGGGTTTAATGGGCTTTGATACCATATTAGATAACATGAAGTTTCATCTCAAATTCAATTGACAATGAGTGGGGTGACCCTTGTATCTTAAGAATTGTGAGGTCTCCACTAATCTTTTCAATGTGGGATCCTCAACACTCATTACGAGGCCGCCACAATGTGCGGCTGTCTCCTCAAAATCATGGAAAGTAGATTTTCATCGAAGTACCTTTACTATTTGTCTCTCTTACATCCACCGACTAAGTATAACTACCAACCACATCCAATAACTTCTCGTGACTGTAATGATGTCAACGGAAAAATTGAAAACAGTAATTTCTCGTGGTTTATATATTCGAAGAAAGCACTCGCTGTGTGTTACGTTGTAAAGAATAAAAGAATACTTGGTTATGCTTTCCTTCTCTCAAATGGCAATGGCTGCATTTGGCTGTTTGGTTTCGATGTGTAATAGACCAGCCATAGCCAACAATGGTTTCAAGACCAACAAAACTAAAACTCCATTTCATTATTCCCAACAGAATAACTACTTTTCCTCCATGAAAATTCAAGCTTCCAACACCATAAGCTTAGAGCAATTTCCAGAATCTGGATTCAAAGATTACATGAACTCGAAGATAAAGCAAGTGAACGAAGCTTTGGACCAAACCTTGCCTCTACACCACTCAACAACCAAGATCCATGAGGCCATGAGGTAATCTCTTTTGTCACCTGGAAAGCGTTTTCGTCCAATTCTATGTCTTGCTTCCTGCGAGCTCGTCGACGGAGACGAAGCACAAGCCGTGCCTCTTGCTTGTGCAATTGAAATGATCCAAGCTATGTCGCTCATGATCGACGATCTTCCTTGCATCGACAACGACCTAGTTCGAAGGGGACAGCCAGCCACCCACAAGATTTTCTTGGAGATTTTGAATACAATTATTTAACAAAATTTAGGAACCGTTTGGAATAACTTTTAGTTTAAATGTTTTTTAAGAATACATTTTATTTTAAACATTTTGGATAAAAATGGTTTTGAATTTAAACATTCGTATGTTTGGTTACATTTCCTTTTTTTATACACAAGTTATTATATACTTAAAAAACTATTTTAAAAAATTTGCTTTCGAGTGTTTTTGTTTATTTCCGAATCTCGACTTTTAATAAATCATTATTAGTGGTTGTCAAACACAAAAGTAGTTTTTTTTTTTTTTTTTTTCAAAATTAAACACTAAAAAAGTTAAACCAAACATACTCTCTTAAACAACTAGAACTCTTAGTTTGATCAATATAAGGTTTTGATCAATTTTTTTAAATTCAAGGATGTGTCTTTTATGGAGGGCACTATTAAGGACACTAGACACTCCACATATCTTCAAAATGTTATGATATTGTCCTCTTTTAAACATAAGTCCTCGTGGGTTTGCTTCTCGTTATTAGATAACATAGAGTTTCATCTCAAAACCAATTGGCAATGTGTGGAGTAACCCATCCATCCGAATTTTTTTTTCTTGGATCGAATACCCGTTTGGGTTTTATGGGCTCTGATACCATATTAGAGTACATGGGTTCCATCTCAAAACCAACTGGCAATGAGTGGAGTAACCCATCTATCTTATAAATTGTGAGGTTTCCACTTATCTTTTCAATGTGAGATCTTCAACACTCGTTCTACCCAAAAAGCCTCATTGCTTTGTTAATTTTTCCTACTTTGGTACAACAGGATTTCGGGGAAGAAACAACCATTCTCGCAGGACATGCACTTGTGTCTTTGGCATTTCAACATGTAACTGAAAGGTCAAAGAATGTGAGACCTGAGCGGATTGTGAGAGCCATTAGTGAGATTGGTTCGGCAACTGGGTGCGACGGGTTACTCGGCGGGCAGCTCCTCGACCTCCATTGTGAAGGAAAAGAAGTGAGCCTTAGTGAACTAGAAAACATTCACGTGCAAAAGTCATCGAAGCTGATCGAGGTGTCGGCAGTTTGTGGAGCGATAATCGGCGGAGGTACGGAGGAGGAGATCGAGAGGCTGAGAAGATATGGAAGGCACATTGGGGTGATGTATCAGGTGGTGAATGATATTTTGGATTTAACAAAGTCGTCTAAGGAGCTGGGGAAGACGACCAAGATTGATTTAGTGAGTGATAAAGCTACGTATCCAAAGTTCATGGGCCTTCAAGGATCTAAGATATGTGTGAATGAGTTGATGGCTCAGGCCATGAAACAACTTTCTTACTTTTGTGCAGCTGCAGCTTCTCCTTTCTACTACTTAGCCAATTACATTGCCAATCAGCTCAATTAATAGCAATAATGCTGTCTAGTTTCACAATTTTAAATATGTATTCAATAATTCTAATTCCATGCAGTCTAGTCGCTCAGCTTGGTGATAATTAACTTGCACGTTCAATTAGAAAAAAATGTTATTTGATTTTTGGCATAGTGAGATACAAAGTGATGACAAGAGAAATAACTAGAAAATAATTTATAATTATATATACCAATATGCCAAATACCAGTAAATTCTGTTGATGAACTATGCGAATATTAATCAAAAAGTTAAAACAATGAACAATAAGTAGCATTTGGATTATTTCCATTAAAAAGAAGCATTTGGATTATTATAGAAAATTTCAAAATCATGGGTAGGAGATTTTCTAAACACAATAAGGAAAAATAAATTTGTATTAAAAAAAAAACTACTAAGAGATTCGTTTGGAAAGAAGATTGAAAAGAATTACAAAACAATATAAGACATTTCCATATAATCATTTTAATATTTGATTCACGAATGGTTCGTAGTGAATATGACAGTAACTGCCTAGCGAAAACCAGTGACAGTAAATATGATTTACTTTTCACATTGAAACGTGCATAGTGGAATTTGAGACTTGGCCAGTGATATTTGTTCTGCAAAGTTAGAAAATAACTTGTATGTTTTAAGACCAATAGAGTCAAAAGCAATTTTAAATCATGAGATGTTTAAAACTGCTGAGACACAACCTAAATGGCAAAAAGTTTCTCAAAAATACCTATCTTTGGCATTTGAGACTTGGCCACATTAATCTCAATAGGATTGGGAGATTGGTCAAGAATGGACTTCTAAAAAAGTTAGAAGATGATTCTTTACATCCATGTGAGTCTTGTCTCGAAGGTAAAATGACAAAACGACCTTCTTTTACTGGAAAAGGTTACAAAGCCAAAGAGCCCTTAGAGCTCATACATTCGGATCTCTGTGGTCCAATGAATGTTAAAGCTCGAGGAGTGTATGAATACTTTATCTCTTTCATAGATGATTATTCGAGGTATGGTTATTTATGCCTAATGAGTCATAAGTCTGAAGCCCTTGAAAAGTTCAGGGAGTATAAGGCTGAAGTTGAAAACTTGTTGGGTAAAACCATTAAAACACTTCAATCTGATCGAGGTGGAGAGTATATGGACTTAAGATTCTAGTACTATTTGATAGAATATGGAATCACGTCCCAACTCTCAGCACCTAGTACACCTCAGAAGAATGGTGTATCAGAAAGGAGAAATAGAATTTTGTTAGACATGGTTCATTCAATGATGAGCTATACTCAGTTGCCTAACTCGGTTTGGGGTTTTTCAGTAGAGACTGTAGTTTACATTCTGAATGTAGTTCCATCAAAGAGTGTTTCTGAAACACCTTTTGAGCTCTGGAGAGGGCGTAAAGCTACTTTACCTCATTTCAGAATTTGGGGTTGTCTTGCACACGTGCTGGCGACAAAATTGAAGAAACTGGAATCTCGTTCAAAATTATGCCTATTTGTAGGCTACCCCAAGGAAACGAGAGGTGGACACTTCTTCGATCCACAAGAAGATAAAGTATTTGTATCGACAAATGCTATTTTCTTAGAAGAAGATCACATTAGAGATCATAAGCCACGTAGTAAGATAGTGTTAAGTGAGCTTTCTGGTGAAGCTACAGATACATCAACAAGAGTTGTTGATGGGCCCAATACATCCGGTCAGTCTCGTCCTTCTCAAGAGTTGAGAATGCCTCGATGTAGTGGGAGGGTTGTTATACAACCTGATTGCTATTTGGGTTTAGTTGAAACTCCAGTCGTCATACCTTTGTAGGGAACGGGGTCCCGACGCAGCAGAAGCGGTTTCAGGAACAATTCGTAATTAATTTAGAATCATGAAATACCAATACACTAATAACATACATACATTCATAATCTAATGAATAACTAGATTAAGCATGTTGAAAATCTATAGAATCTAATTCTAATTTACATATATAGTAACAAGTTACTTACTCTCGTTGACGAATCAAATTAAATTCACCAACTGCTTTAGAAATAATCATGAACAACTTGGAACACTACCACAGGGAAACACTGATATTCTCTGGGGAATTTGAGACCAAGGAAATGGGAACCTTCTTCTTGATTTAAGGGAGAATTCTTTGAATTCAGAGAGAATAAATTGATTGGAATATTTCAACTGGGAGACATTTTATGGCTTATATGGAGTGTCATATCCCTTTCCTATTCATAATAGTTTAGGGATAAATTTAATTAATTAATAATTAATTACTCTTCCCAGTTGTAATAGGATTGAGATTTATTTAATTAAATCATTTCATTTAAACCATATTTAAATGAATATTTCTCACATATCCTATAGTTTTAATATGAATCTAATTCATGTTAATATTTGAACTCATTCAAATATTTAATTAATTTTAAATCATTTCCAAAATTAAATTTATAATGTATAATTATACATTATATTATTTCCCTCATCAATCAAGACTTAATTTCCTCAATTACCCTTTACGAGCTACCAGTGGGACCTAATGGACCTACAGATCAGAAGTTCCAATGATATGAGATTAATTGGCAAAACTCATTAATCAAATTAATCAATGTTCGTTAACTGTGGGTACACTCCACCATAGACCCACAACTGCACTCTTCTCACTAAATATTTCTGTGTCCACGGATATAGACCAATAACAACAAGTTAGTCCTTCACGAGTGTTCGTAACACAAGTTGGGTCAAATTACCGTTTTACCCCTGGGTTACCTCTATGTCCTTAAGTACCAGTGCTCCTATAATTAACAACCTGTTTATGGTCCGACCAATAAACAAAAATCTCTCTCGTGCCAATGAGAGGGTAGGGCCCTTTGTTCAAGACCTGGAGACACCACTTAAGGAAACACTCATCTACTTACCCTAAAGTTGGGAAGAAGTGAATTCCATTTTGTGTGATTATGTTCCCAGCCACCCACTCGGTCTTGTCTCCAAAATGGTAGTCATATTGAGTCGGCGACCTGGCCACTTTCACCCATACAAATCAAAGGACAATCCCTCGCGAACAGGAGTTCATAATACACTCAGGATTGAGACTAAGTTGCCTAGGTCATCCTAGTGAAATAGAAACCTTACTAGGCAAGGGAGTTACATCTAGCCGTTACTATTTCGCGGTCCGATTTTATGCAAACTCATTGCATTGGATACCCCCACTTGCGTGTCCCCTACACGAACACGTTGGATCATTGTGTTTGTATCAAATACAAAGTGGGTCGTATCCATAGTGTTACCAGGATAAGGTACCCAACCTTATCCCTATACTATAGACCCTTTAGGCTGTATCTTGAACATTGATCATTGTATGTCTCCACATACAGTTGAAGACTCATGTAAGAACCTAGGATGTTGGTTTATCTGATTTAGTGTTATTTAAGACAAAAGAACTAATAATTTCATACCTCTTTATAGAATGAAAATCAATGACGCTTTATTGATAACAGTCAATAGTTTACATTTACTATCTACGAGTTTTAGGGCATAAAACCCAACAAACTCCCACTTGAACTAAAACTCTAGTTAGTGGGATGTACATCAGTATGAATAACCCAAAGCAATAGAGATGTTAGATGTATAAGTACATTACATACAAATACAATAAACTAGGGCATCCTCTTACCCATTACATATCTCCCACTTGCCCTAGATTATACTATGTACGAATCTCATAGACCTAGACTTTCTGGATGACCCTCAAACACTTTAGCTGAGAGAGCCTTTGTAAATGGATCAGTGATGTCGAGCAAGTTCATATTTGGAACGACTTCCAAATCACTTAGGAACTTCCTAAGTCAAATTGCTTCCTTTGCTGCTTCACAAGTAGCTACATATTCAACCTCCATAGTGGAGTCTGCATATCATCCTTGCTTGATGCTTCGCCACACTACATTTCCCCGTTAAGGGTGAACACTGACCTTGACTTGGATTTCCTAGAATCCTTGTCAAAATGGAAGTCAGAGTCACTGTATCCTGTAAGGATCAAATCCTTAGCCCTATACACCAACATGTAGTCTCTCGTTCTCCTAAGATACTTGAGGATATTCTTAACGGTTGTCCAATGATCAAATCCTGGATTGTATTGATACTTACTGACAATCCGTACTATATAGGGCATATGTCTCACGTCCTCAACTTCTTAAGATGACTAAGGACACGGTTCCTTAGATTAAAGAATTCTATGTCTGAAAGGTAGTGAACCCTTCTTGGAATTATGCATCTCATATCTAACTAACATTTTGCAGATATAAGATGCATGAGACAGAGCTAGCACTTTGTTTTTACAGCTCCTAACAATTTGGATCCCAAAAACAAACTAAGCTTCTCCCAAATCTTTTATTTGGAAATGAGATGCTAGCCACTTCTAATGTCAGTAAGATAAAATACTCCATTCTCAATGAGTAGAATATCAATCATATACAATAGTAAGAAAGCTACTAAACTATTGATTATCTTCTTGTAGACATAAGACTTATCAATGTTCTGATTAAAGCCAAAAGATTTGATCATTTAATCAAATATTATATTACAAGATCGAAATGCTTAGGTAAATCCATGAATGAATTACTTAAGCTTGCAAACCCTTTTGATTTTGATCTTGCTAAATGAACCATTCTGGTTGAGACATGTAGAATCCATTATGGTCGAAATGCTTATGCCCTTAAAAAAGCATGAGTTTTCTCTTTGTCCATCTCTTTTTTTTTTTTACTTTTATATGTAATTTTATTTTGAATATAGTTAATTAATTAACTAATGGATACTAAATTAAAATATAATATAATAAATTATTCAATTAGATTAAATAAATAATAATTTGTCAAGAATTTAAAGTTTTTTTTAAACACATACTTAATCCAAGTTTATTAAATGGATGCAATTACATATTTACTAAAATTATAATTAATTAGTTAACATTATAAAAAATATATTTAATTATTGAATTAAAATTATTTAAATGAATTTAGTATAAAAATTCATTTTTTAATAATTATAATTAATTACTTATTGATTATTTATAATCAATTAATTTTTTTTTTGGATTTCTTTATAATAAATAAATAATCATATTATTATTAAAATATTTATCTAATTAATTTTTGTGGATACAAATTTATTAAATTATTGTAGTTAAGGATATTTATAAAAAAATTAATTAAATAATTTTAATTAGTTAAATTAACATAGTTTATCCAATTAAAATTATTTCATGATTATTAATTCATTAATTTTTATTAATACTTTGAATTAATTTTGATTATTTTATTGATTAATTTATTATAATTACATAAAGTTTACATGATTAATTATAAAAAATAAATACAGATGATCAGTCTAATTTTTTATACACTTAGAATCTCCCAATTTGCTTATCTTAGTTGAATTCCTTGTGAAAAATGCTTTAAAATGAGTATAATATGTGTATAGGTCATCATCACTTTTTTCTCTAGTTTCAAGCTTTTCTTTAAGTTTTCTTAGCCTAAGGGTCGGTTGATCAAGCCTCGAGCTTAGAGGTGCTTGTCTATGGCCAGCTAAGCTCGGATTGTTGTAATCGGGACTCGGTAATGTAAGTTTTGGTATTCTTGAGACCTCATATTTAGTTTATTGAATTATTGTCAGTTGTGTTCTAAATTTCCGTTTTAATTACAATTAAATTGATAGAATAGATGTAACCTATTTGTTATGCTAAATTGGTTAGTAATAGTTTATTGTGTTAATTGTGTTGAAAGGCACGTGATATCCCAATTGGCTCAATTGCATGATAAATCTAGAAATTTAGACTTAGAATTGTATAAACTCAGGTTGTTCCTAGTTTATACGAGTCTATCTAACGATCTACTTTTACTTAATGCAATTAGATTCTTATTAATGAGACGTCATTGGTTAGCAATCTAATTAGGCTTCGGCTTCGATGTATTGGTTGGGTTGGAAACACTAGGGGTCTTTAATCAGTGGTTTCAGTGACGGTTAGACAATTTGTTAAATAATTTGATTAATTAAGAGAGCCAATGATTGAATTGTCAAACTTACATACCGAGAACCGATTACATAATCTTCATGGTAAGATCAACTAACCCCGCCTTTACTGTGACGCCCCGTGTATTTTGGTATATTTATATTCCGTACATATAGCCAAATTAAATGAAAATTTTTATTTTGCTTGTATTGTGGGCATTTAATGTTAAACCAAGGTGTTTGAGAAATTATTATTGGAATTTAAGTGTTAAATTAATTCCCTTCCCTAGAGCTCGATTAAAAATTGGTTAGCATGGTTTAACAGGTCGGTTGGAGCGTTGAAGAGTTTTCGCTGAATAAAGGGTTTTTGTTGAGGAAAATCTTATTTTTGGGCTTTTTGGTTGTTAAGGAAATAAGAAAAAGAAAAGAAAGGAATTCAAGGAAAAGGAAAAAAAAAAAACAAGCCCTAAAACACTTTCTCTTTCTCCATCTCTTTCTCTCTTGCGTGAAAGGCAAGCCCCTCTCCCTCTCATCTTCTCTTTTGCGTGAACCCATCCCCCACACCTAGTTGTGCCGCCGCCAGAACCTCCCGGCCGCCTTGTACGCCGTCACCGCCGCCGTGTAGCAGCAACCGTCTTCTTCGCGGACTCCCTCTTCGCACGAGCTCTCTCCCTCCCTTCGTGTGTTTGGCGTGGAACCTAGCCCCGCTGTCGGGTTGCAGCGCCGCCACCGTCTAGTCGTGCGTGGAGGCCGTTCAACTCGTGGATCTCTCCCTCTCTTTTGTTTAGTTTGTGGGTAAGGTCGTGGGTTTCATGACTGTGAGTCTGTCTCCCTCACTTATGCGTTGTTCGGCCAAAGGAAATCATGGGTAAGCTTTTTTTCCGTTTAAATCATAACACAAGGAAAAATATAAATACATATTCTTAGGTACTAAAACATCCTTTTCTTACAACGACATACCTGGCGATGACATATGTTTGCGGTTTAGCCATGTGGACACTTAAAGCTTACGATGTAAGCAGTCTACAGAACCCTAAACTGGGCTCTAATACCAACTGTAACGACCCGACTTCCAAAATGAACCTTACTAAGGATCGTTACTTAATGCATGCTATGAAGGCCTTAAATTTTAAAACAAATTTCAAATCACAGTGATAACATTACATTAACCTTAAGGAAAACAAACAAATCTTTAGTTCGGGATCCCACATTTAAGAAAACAGAATTCTCCAAAACAAAACTCAAAAGACAACCAAGGCCTCTACTAGTTTTCAAACAACACAAACGTAAAAAAAAATAAAGATAAGTTCTTAAAGCGGAAAATAAATTTAACAAAATTCATGCTCTACTGTCTCCCATGGTCGTCCGAGAAACTCCATCAATCACCCTGAATGCCTTTGCCTTTACCTGAAATAAAAACATTTTTGAAAGGAATGAGTATTTAAAATACTCAGTAAGTAACCTCATTATTAAGGTCGGGATATGCAAACTCTTATATCTTAGTTCATGCTCCTCTAAGTAGTTATAAGTCATACAATTCTAGTGGGACTTATCATTTTTCGTCTTAACTATTTCCTCTATGGCCATGTATGAACAATTACCCAATATCCTCTATTCCTCTTCCAACTACAAGGTAAGGTAGGCCTGGCTAACGGTTAGTTGGCACCCAGTTAGCAGGGGTCAAGTCCCGCCTACAAATACCTTAGGTTCCTCTAGATGTACATCGATTTTCCTCTAAAGGTAATTGTCATGCAAACTTTTAAGTTCATAAACACATACATATGCGTGAAGCCCCACAATAAATTCATCATATAGCATGAATGCATCATAACTTTATAATGAGCTATTTTCCTTCCAAGTACATTATTTTCATTCATATAAAACATCGTAGTAACATATATATCTCTCAATCAATTCACACATTCTTTAGCATAACAACATTTCAAGAACATGGATTGAAAGTGTTAATATCTAAAAAGCGGAAGCAATTTTGGATCTTAGGCACATAATTTGTTCAATTTGATCAAACATTGCATGCTGTCCATTTAAAGAAAAACAGAGTATGTTTTACCAACCTTGAATTAATGGAGAATTGGTTGGATTTCTTTCTTGTTTTTCTTCACCAATGAGTCACGAACCACCAATGGATCTTCCTTGCTATCCTCAAGCCTTTAGAACGGATTGTGGGATCCTCAAGTGATGGAATTTGAGAGAGGAAGTTTGAGGAACAAGATTGCAAGGTGGGTTTTGGTGAGTTTTCAATTTGGCAGCATTTCCTTATCTTTCAAGCTTAATTTCTTCAGCCATCTCCTTGCCTTTTATAGAGGGATTAGAGATGAAAGAATGCTCCAGCAATTGACACTCAATCAACCAAAGATTAGTGGGAATTTTGCTGTCCAACATGAGGTGAGTGCATGGGTTAAGTCACCATGCACTCCACCTCCAAAAATTCCACCTTTTTTGAATTTAATTAAATCCATAATTATCCTCAATTAATTGGATAATTTATTTGAACTTTAATAATCTGAAAAATTAAAAATTCAATTCAAATTTTCAATTTTAAATTAATTCAAAATTAATTTAAAATAATTATTAAATAATTAATTAATTATTAATTTAATATTAAATATTAAATTAATATTTTTTCCACCAATCTCGAACATTTCCTAAATGTTATTTTCAATCATGAATCTCTATTCATATTATTGGTATTTAAATCATATTTAAATATTAAATACTCACCTAACGGTTTTCACAAAAACCCGACGTATCGACAACGCCTATCACCTCTACTCGTATTTCTCAACATGAACTAAAGCAATTCATATTTTATAGATTATATTGTTATAAAGGTTAGTCTCGAGCTAGCAATGAGACCTAATGGACCTATAGATCATGGGCTCCAACGATACGAGGTTAAACTAGTCAAACTCTTTTAACTTGGTTAACCAACATCCGTTAACTACCAGGACACTCCACTATAGCCTAGTAGTTGAACTCCCCTCACTGTAGATATATTTTTGTCCACTTGATATAACCATGATTAGTAAGTCAATCCTTCACAAGTCGTTCGTTACTATAGATAGGTCAAAAGTCCGTTTTACCCCTATAGCACATCTTAGTTCCTTAAGTCCACTGGTCCTCTAATGAACAATTTTGTTCATGGTCCAACCATTAAACAAGATCCCTCTCGGGCCAATGAGAGGGTGGGACCCCTTGTTCAAGTCTTGGATTCAGCACTTAAGAGAACAACCTAGGGTAGGAGTGAATTCCATATTGCATTACTATGTCCCCAGCCATCCATCTAGTGTTATCCCCAAAATGGGAGGTTTATTGAACGGAATTTTATGACCACTCTCACCTATGCAGATCAAAGGATAATCCTAAACAAACAGGAGTTCATAGTAAGCTCAGGATTAAGATCGAGTTACCTAAGTCATCGCATGAAATAATCAGTCTTAACACATAACGGCGTTATAAAGTAAGAGTGACTTATTTCTCGGTCCAGTCTTGTGTAAACATCTTTTACACAGGATGCCCCTACTCGCATGTCTTTACATGAACGATCCAGGATCACGTCGTTTGCCTTATTCGCAAAGTAGGTCGCATCCATAGTGTTACCAGAACAATGTACCCAACCTTATTCATTTACTATAGACCATTTAGGTTATATACTCGAACTTGATCCCTGTCCATATTCACTATGTAGTTCGAGTATCTCATGTTATAACCATGGATGTTTCTATTGGATTATAAGTTATAAATAAACAATTTCACTGAATAACATCTTTATTTATATAAAGGATAACAAAACTTGAGTTCTAGGACATAAACCCCAACATGGATAACATACATAAAAGAGTTCACACAAAAGCTTATGCTATCAGCACATAGTTCCCAACCAGGCATAAGCTTTCTAGTAGTAATGTCACTTACTTGACTTAGCAACCACAGTAACCAAATGGCCAACTTTCAAACAAAAATCCCCTTTTAAACTTACAACACATCATGACCCATAAAGTCAACATTTAAATCTCCAAGAATAAACTTTTGGAATGCTATTTACCCCTTTGAAACTTACTTAAAATGCCCAACAGGGGCTGTACAACGCTCTAAAACGATGAAAATCCACTAGAATGGAGCCAAAATCAAATGGATAACCAACAACAAGCTGAAGACATCATGGGTCGATCATGAACACTACAATAATCGATAATTTAGCCTCAAATGGGGAAGAAAACTCACCCAATCAGCAAACCTCTCGATGAACAGCAAGTTAATCAGTCTGAAAGCTCGAACTAAAACACTGTAGAGAACAATAAAGCTGAAATCGCTTTAAGAAACATATATGTTAATCTCACATCCTACGAAAACGACTTGACGCTAGAAATCGAACTAGAAACTAACCAAAACTCACCTAACACGACACCCCCAAATGCTGGAACTCGATGGCCACAACAGCAATAGCAGCCACGACGGTGCTACACGACGACTGGGATCGAGCGCCTGGCTGGTCGCGAGATGCAGACGAATAGTGCAGCTGCAAGGAGACGTTGTCGGCGGCTGGGTCGCGAAGCACAGGAGAGCGGGAGGGTGAAGACTCGCAGGTAGAAAGAGAGAGAGAGATGCTGGGGGTTGTCGGCTGATGAGGGGGAGCTGAAGACCGAAAGAAAGAAAAAAAAAACATAGAGGGGGAGGGTTTTCCGCGTGCGGTGGCTGGTAGAGAGAAAAATAAATTATTTTCTTTTTCTTTTTCATATATTCATTTAGGGTTTTCTCTTATAATTAAGGCCCAAATTGACTTTCAAAGGACCCAACAAATTTGGACTCCACAACTCAACTTTTCTCTTCTAATTTCTCTAAATTCGATAGCCCCTTGAAGCCAAATAAACTCGGGAAAATTTTCATACATTCAAACGAATAATGAATTTTAATTATCTGGAAAATTAACTTAAGACTCAAAAAGAACTTTACCTAAAAATTTGGGGTGTTACAACCTTCCCTCCTTTCGAACTGTCGTCCTCGAAAGTTTCCTAGTTCTGGAAAAGTTCTGGGTATTTGGCCTTCATATCATCTTCTGGCTCCCATGTTCCTTCCTCAAACTGTTGGTTTTGCCAAAGAACCTTGACCAATGCTATCTCTCGGTTACGGAGTGTCTTCATGTCTCGGTCCAAGATCTGCTTGGGCTTTTCCTCGTAACTCATATCCTCATTCAAGCTCAACGGCTCGAAGTTAATAACATGCGATGCATCTGTCATATACTTTTGTAACATGGAAAGATGAAAAACATTATGAACCGCAGAGAGAGCAGGTGGTAAGGCGAAACAGTAAGCCACAAGACAAATCCTCTCTAAAATCTCAAATGGTCCGATGAAGCGAGGACTTAACTTCCCTTTTTGGCCAAACCTCAACACTCCTTTCATGGGCGCTACTTTCAAGAATACATGATCATCAACTATAAACTCTAGATCTCTTCGCCTTATGTCAGCAAAACTTTTCTGTATACTCTGAGTAGTCTGCATTCTGGTTCTGATCTTTTGAATGGCCTCATTGGTAGTTTGGATCAACTCAGGCCCCAACACCTGACGTTCTCCTACCTCATCCCAATGAACAGGGGACCTGCACTTCTTCCCATAAAGAGCCTCAAATGGTGCCATGCCAATTGTCGCCTGGTAACTATTATTATAGGCAAACTCCTTTAGGTGCAGGTGAGTATCCCAACTACCTGCCAAATCTAAAACACAAGCTTGCAAGATATCTTCCAAGGTCTGATTCAATCGCTCTGTTTGACCATCGGACTGGGGATGAAAGGTCATACTAAAATCTAACCGAGTGCCTAGTGCCCTCTGCAAGCCCTTCCAAAAATTAGAGGTAAACCGAGGATCACAGTCTGATATAATGAAAACGGGCACTCCGTGCAACCTGACTATCTCTTCCAAATACAACTGCACCCACTTATCAACAGAGTAAGTAGGCTTTCTTGGAAGGAAATGTGCGGACTTGGTAAACCTGTCAATAATGGCCCAAATCACTGAATGGTCCTTGACTGATCTAGGTAGTCCCACTATGAAGTCCATAGCTATATTTTCCCATTTCCATTCTGGCACGTCCAAAGGCTGCAACAAACCTGTCGGCTTCTATCTTGGGGCTTTGACTTGCTGGCAAACTAAACACTTACTGACGAACTCGGCTATATCTCTCTTCATATTACGCCACCAATACTGCTGCTTCAAATCGTGATACATCTTCGTACTACCCGGGTGCATAAAAAATGGAGAGTTATGAGCCTCAGATAACAATGCCGTCTTAAGCTCATCATTATCAGGCACACACAAATGCCCACGATAAAGGCGACCCCTGTCTGAAGACATGAAGAACTTGTCTACCTGTCCAGACTCGACTCTGCAAAAACCATCACTGAGACTAGGATTTCCTTGCTAAGCATCAATAATACATTGCCTCAAGGTAGACTGCACTGACAACTGAGCCAACTGTGAGGTGATCTTCCCCACTATAATTGCTATTTCAGCACGCTCTAGATCAGAACGTATATGAGCTTGATGAGTGATTAAGGCTGAGGTATGGGATGTCTTTCTACTTAGAGCATCCGCAACTACATGTGCCTTACCTGGATGATATAGGATCTCGCAGTCATAATCTTTCACAAGTTCGAGCCACCGGCGCTGCCTCTTATTTAACTCCTTTAGAGTGAAGAAGTACTTTAAGCTCTTGTGGTCCGTAAAGATTTGGATCTTCTCCCCATACAGATAGTGCCTTCAAATTTTCAAAGCAAAAACCACAGCTGCCAACTCCAACTAGTGTGTCGGGTAGTTGTGCTCATAGTTCTTTAACTTGCGAGAAGCATAAGTGATGACTCGGCCATGTTGCATTAACACACACCCTAAGGCTTTCTTTGAAGCATCACTGTAGACAACAAAACTGCCTACTCCTGTCGGCACAGTAAGCATTGGAGACGAAACCAACCTCGATTTAAGTGAATGAATTGCCCTGTCGTGTCAACTGTGTCAGTGGCATTGCTATCTTGGAGAAATCTTGAACGAATCGACGATAATAGCCTGCCAATATCAAGAAACTACGCACCTCCGTAACTATGGTCGGACGAGGCCATTTTGTCACTACTTCTACCTTTGCTGGATCCACTGCAACCCCATCCTTGGACACAACATGCCCTAAGAACGATACTTGTTGAAGCCAAAATTCACATTTAGAAAACTTGGCATACAGCTTTTGACCCTCAATGTCGTTAAAACTCTTTTGAGATGTTCCTGGTGCTCCTCATCTGACCTAGAGTAGATCAGTATGTCATCAATGAACACAATCACGAAAGTAGCTAGAAATCCCTTGAACACTCAATTCATCAAGTCCATAAAGACCGCGGGAGCATTTGTCAAGCCGAATGACATCATGATGAACTGATAATGCCCATATCTAGATCTGAAAGCCGTCTTCGGAATGTCCTCCTCTCTTATCCTCAACTGGTGGTAGCCTGAGCGCAAGTCAATCTTGGAAAACATCACTGCTCCCTGTAACTGATCAAAAAGGTCATCTATCCTCGAAAGAGGATATCTATTCTTTATGGTTACTTTATTCAACTCCCTGTAATCTATACACAGCCGCATAGACCCATCCTTCTTTTTCACAAAAAGAATTGGTGCAACCCACGGGGACACACTAGGACGAATAAAACCTTTATCCAATAGTTCTTGAATCTTCACCTTAAGTTCCTTCAACTCTGTTGGAGCCATCCTATAAGGAGCTTTGGAATTAGAGCGGTCCCCGACTTGAGCTCAATGCTGAAGTCCACCTCTCGAGTAGGAGGTAGCCTTGGAAGGTCCTCGAGGAATACATCTGCAAATTCTTTCACAACTGACACTGCATCTACTGTATTCTCCACGTGCTTGGTATCGACCACGCTGGCTAGAAAAGCCCATGCTCCCCGATCAATCATTCTCATAGCCTTCACTGCAGAAACCACCCTAGGAATGGTGCCATTCTTGGACCCTTTGAACTTGAAACTCGCTCGCGACGGAGGTCTAAAAACAACCTCCCGGTGGAAGCAATCGATATTGGCATGATTCTTGGCTAACCAATCCATGCCCAGGATGACATCAAAATCACTCATATCTAGAACGATTAGTGTCACATCTAACGTGTGATCTGAGACTATCAACTGACAGTCTCTCACCTTCTCAGTAGCACCCAAACTCACCCCAGCAGGAGTAGAAACAGATAAAACATAACCTAGGGGCTCTAGCTCTAGCCTAGCTTGACTCACAAATATAGCAAAAATAAAAGAATGCGTGGAACCTGAGTCAAATAATACCATGGCATAATGACCGAGAATAGGCAAAGTACTTGTCACCACAGAATCTGAGTTGTAAGCATCTTGATGAGTAGCAACATACACCTTTACTCTGTTGAGTTTGCTTTGAAGAGCCCGTTTGGTACGAACCCGAACGTTGGTTCCAACTATTCCCCACGTTTTTCTTGAGGCAACTCTCGGCCATGTGGTCCTCTTGCACACACTTAAAGCACACTGGTGCGTGGCTCGCTGGATGAATATGTTAGTAAAGATGATAGATAATGAAATGAGAATAATTCAGCCAACCTTAGCGCAAGTATACACTGTCGCACGTAGTAATAAAAACCTTAGAAGTATTCCAAGGGTATCGATCCCACGAAGACTAAATTGGAAACACAGATTTGAAGAAGAAACTTGTTCAAAGATTGCTTAAAATAGGTAACCAAAGAAATAATTAATGATTGATTTTTGGAAATTAAACCAAACAAATAAGTAAAGAATTAACAATGATAAATAAAACGAGGTGTTAAACCTAGTTTCATCCCAAAGGCAAATAACTCTAATCATAGATTATTCAACTTAAGCCTATTCAATGCATTGGGTCAGATTTAACTTCTATTTGGCCTTGCTCCCAAGAACCGTTAGAAGGCTAAGCGAGTACCGTTATGCACATTTCTGTGACTCAACTCCGACATAGATAAAGCAAGCATGCAATCTATAACCCTATAGTTGTTATAGGGTGCTGATAACTCTCCAAAAGGGAGTTATTTAGGCCTTAACTCTATAGTGCTTTGTGTGTCATTTGTGCTAAATAGGGTTGCTTTTAGATGATTATTATATGTTGTAACCTATTTGGAAGAATGGATGCTTTGGAAGTTATTTTGTGCATAATATTATATTGCTGAGTGACTTGAGGCAGCAAAATTTGCGATCCAGCAAAGCAGAGAGCAAAAACTGCCACGTCACAGCTCATTATACATTTTAATGAACTTAAGTTTGTTGAGCTATTTTCTGATTTAAAAAGCAAGGAGAGCCATCCACGTGTCTAGGTCCACCTAATTTAAGCTTGTCTTCATTCTATAAAAGGGAGGAGCTGTTCAAGTAAAAAACAGTCCACTCTTGGGGAAGAGGTCATTTCTCATTTCCATCATTGGGAGCCGAATAGAGGAGAAAGATTGGAGACTTCAAGTAGACCATCAATTACTGATTTGACCAAGGGAATTAGTATTTTCTTGTAATTTCTTGTAATTATGGATGCACATACTCAGATTGTAGCGTGTGTTGCCATGAGCTTTATGAACTAAATTTGTTTAGGTGTTGGTTAGGAGTCATGTAATTGTCGTGCTTTATTCTTTATGCAATATATATTGATTTGAGCATCTTGATTATTTGTTGAGCATATTTACATTTTGTGCCCGCATGGCCAGCCGGTATGAATATCACTTCTTAGTTTCAGGGATGATTTGAGAAGTGTGTGGCATTTAATCACACTAGATCATTGTGTATTGATGAACGCCAGTGATTGAGTAAAGGATAGCCAGTTGCCTAGTGCTTGATCGGTAAGGCGTCATTGGAGTTGAAACACATTCTAAAAAATCCAGAGTTCCGGGAGGATCCTGCTAATAACACTGCGAGAGTATTGCCTAATCAATAATATTGCTAGAGCATCTTTTAAAAAAATTACTAAATCCTGACCAACGCCTATTTCTAATCTGTCTGCTTTATTTGTTTACTTTCTGTTCTGTCATTTCTTTTGCTTCAGCACTATTTCAAAACCAATCATTTTAACCACTTTCGAAACCATTAAAGAGTTATACGAGATAGATAAAGTGAGAATTATTCAGACCTTGGATTCGATAAATACTTATTACTTGCTGCAGATTGTGTATGCTTGCACAGTGTTCTAGAGTCTCTTTTTACTATATTTTTACCCACTCTGGAAAGCCAACAAGTTTTTGGCGTCGTTGCCGGGGACTTGAATAAGTTTTTGTCTGATCTGTTTTGTGTATGTGTTTTAGTGGTTTGGTGCTAGAACTTTTTGATTGTTTCTTTTGTTTTTGCAGGTTTGAGTTTGGTGCATGAGCGATCCGCCTGGGGTAAGGTTTGAGCTTGATCCAGAAATTGAAAGGACGTTCAGGAGAAGAAGGAGAGAGCAGCGTAGAAACCAAAATCCAATGGTTGACGTGTCGCGTCTCCCGGAGGCCCAAGAAGATCCAGTGAACCCCCAGCAGAATCGTGTGCTGCAGCCAAATCCACCGCTGGAGCAAAATGGACAGCAAAATAATCTTGCTGAGAATCCTATCTTGGTAGCAAATGATAGGGCCAGAGCCATTCGAGCGTATGCTTTTCCAATGTTTGATGAGTTAAATCCAGGAATTGCACGTCCTCAAATTGAGGCAACAAAGTTTGAAATGAAACCGGTAATGTTTCAGATGTTGCAAACCGTGGGTCAATTCCAGGGTTTGGATCTGAAGTCTTTTCTAGGAGTTAGTGATTCTTTTGTAATTCAAGGAGTGTCTAGAGATGCCCTTAGATTAACTTTGTTCTCGTATTCTCTTTGAGACAGAGCAAAGGCATGGTTAAATTCTTTTGCTCCAGGATCAATTAGGACATGGAATGAGTTAGCGGAAAAATTTCTTAGTAAATATTTTCCACCAACTAGGAATGCTAAATTAAGGAGTGAGATAGTAGGGTTTAGGCAACTTGAAGATGAGACTTTTAGTGAGGCTTGTGAGAGGTTTAAGGAGCTTTTGCGAAAGTGTCCCCACCATGGTTTACCACATTGTATCCAAATGGAAACATTTTACAATGGGTTAAATGGAGCAACCCAAGGTATGGTTGATGCTTCGGCTGGAGGGGCCCTTTTGGCAAAAACATTTAATGAAGGCCATGAAATTTTAGAAAGAATATCAACTAATAGTTGCCAATGGACAGATGTTAGAGGCTCAAATAAAAAAGTTAAGAGTGTGTTAGAAGTTGATGGTGTGTCTACCATTAGGGTTGATATTGCAATGTTGTTGTTGAGAAAGAGTTGGAGTCTGGTAAAGGTGTTGGAGGCAGCAATGATGATGCTGGAGCATCTGGTTCTGTTCCAGATGTGGAACCACCTTATGTGCCGCCCCCACCTTATGTACCACCTCTACCTTTTCCACAAAGGCAAAGGCCTAAGAATTAGTATGGTCAATTTAAGAAGTTTTTAGAGATTCTTAAGCAATTGCATATAAATATCCGTTTAGTAGAAGCTATAGAGCAAATGCCTAATTATGCTAAGTTTCTTAAGGATATTTTAACTAAAAAGAAGAAGTTAGGTGAGTTTGAAACTGTATCTCTTACTGAGGAATGTAATGCTATTCTCAAGAATGGGCTACCAACAAAGGCTAAGGATCCAGGATCATTTACTATACCTGTGTCAATAGGTGGAAAAGAGTTAGGTAGAGCACTTTGTGATTTAGGCGCTGAAGGGATAAAAGCCCCACGCAGCGGAAAGTATTACCGAACCTACTCAGAGTCTTAGATTCTAATTGAAATACCAATACAATTTGTAAAATATTACAGCAATAAATATATATTTAATGGGTTGTACATAGGCTATAAACATGCTAAAAGATCAACTAGATTGATCCTAGTGATCAAGGATTTCATAGAAAACTTACTTTTGTAGAAAGCCTTGATCAATTCGCCTTTTCTTGCCAATAAGATTGAAGACGCAGCAACCCTCTTGTGCGAACACCACCAAACGGCTACACCGGTATATCTCTAAGACTTCTTGAAGCAGGAGACTTGTGGGAGTCTTTTGGGAGAAATGGGATGCCTTTCACCCCACCCCAGGGGTCCTATATATAGGTAAAGGCCAAGACCTTTTCCTAATAGGAAAAGGTCTAGGAATAAGTTCAAATCTATTATCTGAACAATATCTAATTTTAATAATTAATTAATTCCATAATTAATTAATCACCCAATTAAAGATCACATATTTAATCTTAGGGATTTTATTAAAATTAAAATTAAAATTAATATGAATCTAATTCATATTAAATTTATTTGAACTCTTTCAAATATTTTCTTTCCTAATAGGAAAAGGTCTCTAATTTTAATAAATAATTAATTAATTCCATGATTAATTAATTACCCAATTAAATATCATATATTTAATCTTAGGGATTTTATTAAAATTAATATGAATCCAATTCATATTAAATTTATTTGAACTCTTTCAAATATTTTCTCTCAAGAATTAATTTTTGAAATTAATTCAAAAATTATATTATAAAGTTTCATAAACTTTATATTATAATGCATCAATATACATTATACGATTCCCCAAATAAATTGAACACTTTCAATTTACAATTTATATTTGTTTGCTTCAAGTCTTTTTACGAGCTACCAGTGGGACCTAATGGACCTACAGATCAGAAGCTCCAACGATACGAGACTAATCGACTTAAACTCATTAACCAAGTTAGTCTCCATTCGTTAACTGTGGGTCATTCCACTAAAGACCCTCAGCCGCACTCTTCTCACTGCAGAATATTTCTGTGTCCACGGATATCGACCAATACTACAAGTCAGTCCTTCACGTGTGTTCGTATCCCAGCTGGGTCAAATTACCGTTTTACCCCTGGTTTACATCTTTGTCCTTAAGTCCCCAGTGCTCCTCTAATGAACAACCTGTTTGAGGTCCAACCAACAAACAGAAGTCCCTCTCGTGCCATAGAGAGGGTTGGGCCCATTGTTCAAGTCCCGGAGACACCACTTAAGAGAACACACCTCTACTTACCCTAGAGTCGGGAAGGAGTGAATTCCATCTTGTGTGATTATGTTCCCAGCTCCCCACTCGGTATTGTCCCCAAAATGGTAGGCTTATTGAGTCTGCGTGCTGGCCACTCTCACCCATACAAATCAAAGGACAACTCCTCGTGAACAGGAGTCCATAATCCACTCAGGATTGAGACTGAGTTGTCTAGGTCATCCTAGTGAAATAGAAACCAAGCCAACTAACGGTGTTACAGTTAGTGGTTAACTATTTCGCGGTCCGGTCTTATGCAAACTCATTGCATAGGATACCCCCACTCGCATGTCAACTACATGAACGCGTTGGATCATAGCGTTTGTATCATAATACAAAGTGGGCCGTATCCATAGTGTCACCAGGATAAGGTACCCAGCCTTATCCTTGTACTATAGACCTTTTAGGTTGTTACTTGAATATCGATCCCCGTATGTCCCCACATACTAGTTCAAGTTACATACAAACAACCTTGGATCTTAGTTTATTGGATTTGGGTCAAATAGTGCAATATTTAATAATAACATTTTATTGCAGAAACTAAATAACACTTTATTAAACACAAGTATAAAATTTGTTTACATTCACTATCTACGAGTTTTAGGGCATAAAACCCAACAGGCGCAAGCATTAACCCTATGCCTCTTTCAGTCTATCGAAAGCTAGGTATTGGTGAAGCTAGACTTACCACAATCACACTCCAACTAGCCGATAGGTCTATCACATATCCTGAGAGTAAAATTGAGGATGTCTTAGTAAAAGTAGATAAATTCATATTTCCTATTGATTTTATTATCTTAGATTATGAGGCAAATAAAGATGTCCCAATTATTCTTGGTCGTCCATTTTTGGCTACTGGTAGGGCATTGATAGATGTTCAAAAAGGGGAATTAACAATGAGAGTTTATAATGAAGAAGTGAAGTTTAATGTTTTTAAGGCCATGAAGTATCCAGACGAAGTGGAAGATTGTTCTTTCATTATGATTCTGGAGAACACAATTGTTGAGACAATAATGGAGGATTTGGAAAACAAGCATTTGGAAGAACATGGAGAGATTAGTGTAGAGGATTTAGAAGTTTGTTCTTTAGAAAGAAAAAATGAAAAAGAAGTGTTTAGGTGTGAGGATGTTTTTGAGTCTTTAGATTTGGATGAAAGGAAAGCTCCTCCTATTAAGCCATCCCTGATTGAGGCACCCACTTTAGATTTGAAGCCCTTACTGTATCATCTAAAGTATGTGTATCTTGGGGAGGGTGAGACGTTGCCCATTATTGTTGCATCAGATCTAATACCGGAGGATGAAGAGGCCTTAATAAAATTTCTGCAGTAATATCGCAAAGCAATAGGTTGGACATTGGCTGACATTCAGGGAATTAGCCCTTCTTTCAGTTTGCATAAAATCACTCTAGAGGAGGGATCCTTTAGGAGTATTGAGCAACAGAGGAGGCTTAACCCTACAATGAAAGAGGTTGTTAAAAATGAGGTGATTAAATGGTTGGATGCTGGGATTATCTATCCAATTGCAGATAGCAATTGGGTAAGCCCTGTCCAATGTGTTCCTAAGAAAGGAGGTGTCACAGTGGTAACTAATAAGGACAATGAATTGATCCCAACCACGATAGTAACAGGCTGGAGGGTTTGCATGGATTACAGGAGACTTAACAAAGCCACCCGTAAGGACCATTTCAATCTACCATTTATTGACCAAATGTTGGATAGATTGGCTGGTCAGGCCTACTACTGTTTCTTGGATGGTTATTCTAGGTATAACCACATTACCATTGCTCTTGAGGATCAGGAAAAAACCACTTTCACCTGCCCTTTCGGGACGTTTGCTTTTAGGCGAATGCCTTTTGGCCTTTGCAATGCTCCAGCAACATTTCGAGGTGTATGTTAGCAATTTTTTCTGATATGATTGAGTCCACTGTTGAGGTATTTATGAATGATTTTTCAGTTTTTGGAGGGTCTTTTCAGAGTTGTTTGGATAATTTAGGTAAGGTGTTAAAAAGATGTGAAGATACCCATCTAGTTCTTAATTGGGAAAAATGCCACTTCCATGTGAAGGAGGGCATAGTTTTAGGTCATAGGATTTCAAGGAAAGGTCTAGAAGTTGATCAAGCAAAAATAGAGGTTATCGAGAGATTAGAACTACCGAGTTCAGTTAAAGGGATTCCGAGTTTTATAGGTCATGTTGGATTTTATAGAAGGTTCATAAAGGATTTTTCCAAAATTAGTAAACCTCTTTGTAACTTATTGTGCACTGATCATGTTTTTGACTTTAATGCAGATTGTAGGAAGGCTTTTGAAACTTTAAAGGATGCTTTAATCTCAGCACCCATTCTTTGTCCACCTAATTGGAGTTTACCATTTGAGGTGATGCGTGATGCGAGTGATGTTGCAGTAGGTGCTATGCTGGGGCAAAAGCAGGGCAAATTTATCCATCCTATATATTATGCGAGTAGGGTTTTGAATGAAGCACAAATTAACTATACAACCACGGAAAATGAGTTGTTATTAGCTGTTGTGTTTGCTTTTGAGAAATTCCGGCCATATTTGGTTGGATCCAAAGTCACGGTTTTCACAGATCATGCAGCAATAAGGTATTTAATGTCTAAGAAAGATGCAAAGCCTAGATTGATTCGTTGGGTTTTATTATTGCAGGAATTCGACTTGGAGATAAAGGACAAGAAGGGATTGGAGAATGTCATTGCAGATCATTTATCTCGTCTTGATCTAACATCTTCTTTGTTGAAACAATCTATCATCTCAGATTCATTTCCAAATGAGCAGCTTTTTGCTGTTGAGGTAAAGGTAGTCAAGGATATTCCTTGGTATGCAGATATTGCCAACTTTTTGGTAAAGGGAGTCACTCCTATTGATATGGATTGGAGGCAGATGAAAAAGTTTAAGCATGATGCAAAATTTTTCTATTGGGATGAGCCATTTATGTATAAGCAGTGCTCTGATGGTATTATTCGTAGGTGCATTTCAGGTGATGAAGCAAGGAAATCCTGGAACAATGTCACTCTTCGCCGTATGGAGGCCATTTCAGCAATCAGAGGACAGCTATGAGGATTTTGCAATGTGGATTCTTCTGGCCTTCCTTATTTCCTTATTTAAGGATGCCCATTGGTTTTACAAGCAATGTGATGCTTGCCAAAGGAGAGGAAACTTAGGACCTCGAGATGAAATTCCTCTTACTTACATTTTAGAATTAGAATTATTTGATGTATGGGGTATTGATTTTATGGGGCCATTTCCCCCTTCTAATGGTAATCTTTTTATCTTATTGGCAGTTGATTACGTGTCGAAGTGGGTGGAGGCCATTGCATGCCATCAGAACGATGCTAAAACGGTATCAAAGTTGGGCTTTGAAAAAGTTAAATTTTGATCTGAGTCATGCAGGGGCAATAAGAATGCTGCAGCCGAATGAATTAGAGGAATTTTGTCAATTTTCGTATGAAAATGCAAAAATATATAAGGAAAAGACTAAGTTGTGGCATGACAAGAAAATTAAGCCTAAGGAATTTGTCAAAGTCAGAGGGTCTTGCTTTATAACTCTAGATTAAAATTGTTCCCTGGGAAACTAAAATCTAAATGGTCAGGGCCATTTATTGTGATTGAAGTTTTTCCCCATGGAGCAATTACTTTGCAAGATGAAAAAGATGGGAGAGTGTTCAAACTTAATGGACATCGTGTGAAACATTATTGGGGAGAAGAGTTGCAGGCGAAATATCCTTCGCTGAAATTTGTTGATGAATGAGAGAGCATGAGTTTTGCGGGAGCAATTCGTACAACAATATTTCTTCGTTGAGCTCCCATGACTGATTGCCATTTTATTTTTCACTGATTAGTTTGATTTTTATCTGGATTAGTTTGAATTCGAGTTGGTTTGTTTGAATTTTATCTGATTTATGTTGGTCGTATTTTGTTTTAATTTTTAATTTTTGTAGATTTTATTTTCGGTATCTTTATTTTTATCAGTTTAATTTATTTTTAATCCAATTAGTTTAGTTAGATTTTATTTCAGTTTGTATTTTTGGTTATTTAAATTCTGTTTAGATTAGGTTTAATAATATCTTCCCTAATTTATTCGGCTTCAATTAATAATAATAATAAAAGAAAAAAAAGAGAGAGATTTGATTTACGCGGTTTTAATTGAAATTTGAAATATCCGTATCAAAGATTCTTCTGGAAGGAAGTTTTTGCTCAGTGGTTTGTTACGGCAATTTTATGGCAAAATCAAATATTTGGTCCGAATAAAAAGGGGTTGATGTAAAATTGAATATTTTTACCGTTTGGATTTGTATTTTCCGTGGGCAAGTAAATTGCACGAGGGATCTGATGTCGCCCCGTGTCGCGCAGGGGAAATCCAATGGTTTAGCCGTTGGACAGCACATCAACATTTACCATGGGCCGTTTGAACTTCAAATTATTACCGTTTGATGGATTTAATTTTTCCAATTGCATGAGATTTAAACGGTAAGTTTATTTAATTCAGGGCAAAATCTTTCAGTTACGATCTTGGTTTGCTGAAGCCCTATATATTCAAAGATTTCGGTAAGTTTCTTTTCACTTAATCTTCTTGCTTTCATCCCTTGCCGTTTTCATTTTTCCTATTGCATCCGTACATTACGGCGAAAACGAGAGGACGAAAGGAGAGGGATGTTGAGGAAGAAGAGGTGCAGGTCACACCTGAGGCACCGAAAACTAAGGCAAAGAAGAAGAAGACGCCGGAGGAAAAAGAAGCCAAGAGAAGGAGGCGGCAACAAAGGGCTGAAGTTGAAGAGGTAGTACAAAAAGTAGTGGAAGATATTGTTGCTGAGGTGGTTGAGGAAGAGAAACCGAAGGAACCAGAGGAACCGAATCCTGGACAGCAGGATTCGATAGTCGAAAGTACACAAGAAGTTTAAGAAAAACAAACAGAAGATGTGCAAGAAAGAGGCAATGAGCAGGAGGTGCAAGAGCAAGAGGCTCGAGTCGAAGTCATTATGCCAGAGGTTTCACGTCGCCGTAGAAGCAGAAAGCCGACCGTGTCAAGGTAGTCCGGATTGATACTCCTTCGCCACCGACAACTGATTCTGAGAAAGAAAATACGAAAAAAGAAGAGCGGGAGAAAAAAGAGGCAGAAGATAAAGCGAGAGAAGAAGCAGAAAAGAAAATGGAGGAGGAAATTTTGCCCAAACAGAGGGAAGACAAGGGCAAGGGGATTGCTGAGGCATCGACTGAAGCTAGAGATATTGAAACTGAGGAGCCACGGTTGCCATACAACCACTTCATCAATAATCTTGCCCGAGCAAAGTATATAGAGATGCTGAAAAAGAGACTTTTTGTTTGAACGGGGATTTGGTGATGATCTCCGCGTTTCTTGAGAACAGGAATAACAAACCATGGCTGGAGTCAGTTCTGCGCAAAGCCGGAGCCGATCAATTCCAATATTGTCCGTGAATTTTATGCAAATATTGATGATCAAGAAGGATTTCAGGCTATCGTCCGAGGGGTGCCCGTTGACTGGAGCCCAGGAGCTATCAATTCTTTATTCAACCTCCAGGACTTTCCGCACGCGGGATTCAATGAGATGGTGGTAGCACCATCTAATGATCAGCTAAATGCTACTGTCCGGGAAGTTGGCATCGAATGGGCTCAGTGGAGGCTGTCGAAGACAGAAAAACGCACATTTCAAGCGGCCTATCTGAAGAGTGAAGCCAATACATGGATGAGTTTCATTAAGTTGCGTTTGCTTCCGACAGCGCACGATTCGACGATGTCTCGAGATCGGGTACTTCTTGTGTTTGCTATTCTTCGTTCCATGAGCATTGATGTGGGAAAAATAATTTCTAGTGAAATCTATGATTGCTGGCGGAAGAAGGTAGGGAAACTGTTTTTCCCTAACACCATAACGATGTTATGCAAAAGGGTAGGGGTTCCAATGTATACGAATGATGTCACTCTAATAGACAAGGGAATAATCGACACACCGAACCTGACTAGGCTTCAAAGGACGCAAGAAGCACGCTAAGGCGGTTTGGTGTGCGACATCCATCAAATGCAGGAGCAATTACAGATGCATTCCAGCCGGATGGAATTTGCTGAAAGGAAATTCCAAACCTTCTGGAATTATGTGAAGGGAAGGGATGCCGCGCTGAGGGGGGCCTTGCAATCTAATTTTTCTAAACCATATCCGACCTTCCCAATATTCCCTGATGACCTATTGAACCCTTGGATTCTGCCACCGCCTGTCGAGAGAGAAGGAGATGAAGAAGAAGATACTGTCAGGAGGATTGGAGAAGAAAGAATTGGGCGCGCATTTCTTTTGATGAAATATTTTTGTTGCTTGCGCATTTCTGACCACATCTTTTTCTGTTTTTCTTCTTTTTGCTTGTTTTTAATTTTTCTTCTGCTGGGCCACCGAAAAAAAATATAATATCTGCTGATGTAATTTCTTTTATTTTTAATGAAATTTCCAATAGTTGTTTCTGTTCTATGGCACTGAGTAATTCTAACTTAACTAATTTTCTTCTGCATTTTTGAAGCTTGGACTAGTTAGCTTAATAAGATCAAGGTATTATGCTCTCCAGAAACCTTTTGCTTGAGCATTTCTTCTAGCCTGGTCGTTGCTGCGGCAAGCAGATTCTGAGGTAGTGTCAACTTATTTGATCCACCTTAAGCTTAATTCTAGTCCCATGCTTAGTTTAAAATTCAGATATAAGATATTAAGTTTTGGGGTATAATTTATCAATTCAATGATTCATTCAGGACAATGAATAATTCAAGTTTGGGGGACTTTGTGCTACTCCAATTGTTTTGCTCGAACATTCCTCTCATTCATCAATTATTTTTCTAGGTTTTTGACTAACCAGGGACATTTGTGACACCCACAGTTTGTCTTTGCGTCAAAAGATGACCTAGGAAAAATGAAAAAAAAGGATGAGAAAATTAATTGTGAAAGTTTTGCGGAGAAAATTCACAGAGCAAAAGTTTTGAAGGATGAATGATAATCTAGCAGTTTTTCTGTCTCCCAGGACTTAGGTGAGCTTCATCATAACATGTCGCCATTCTGTGGAGCAAGGGATAGAATAATTAAGGATTTTTTTGAGCTTAGCAAAGAGTATTTAGCCTAGTTAGTGATGAGTTTGAGGCAAGGGTATACTGCACCATAAAATGGGTCATCCCATGCTTAAGAGCTTATGACTGCAGGGTTGCTTTAAGTCTGAAAAAACAAAAATATAAGACCCCTTAGAAATATGTTTTAATATGTCTGATAATAGAGCTAGGTTGTGGCAAGTTCTTAGGATTGAGTTAAAAGATGGTGATTATTTGTCCATGCCGGAAGAATTATTTTGCTGCAGCAGAGCTTGGTTTTGCAGAATGCTCAGGTAAAGGTTGAAGGTAGTGTTGGATTATCTGTTTTTTTTTAGTTATGCTTTGTCTAAAGTTTTGAGTTCTTAAGGGAAGGTTGGTTAGTATTGCTCGGGACGCACAATAGTTCAAGTTTGGGGGTGTGATAACTCTCCAAAAGGGAGTTATTTAGGCCTTAACTCTATAGTGCTTTGTGTGTCATTTGTGCTAAATAGGGTTGCTTTTAGATGATTATTATATGTTTTAACCTATTTGGAAGAATGAACGTTTTGGAAGTTAATTTATGCAGAATATATTGCTGAGCGACTTGAGGGAGCAAAAATCTGCGATCCAGCAAAGCAGAGAGCAAAAAATGCCACGTCACAGCTCGTTATCCATTTTAATGAACAGAAGTTTGTTGAGCTATTTTCGGATTTAAGAAGCAAGGAGAGCCATCCACGTGTCTAGGTCAACCTAGTTTTAGCTTGTCTTCATTCTATAAAAGGGAGAAGCCGTTCAAGTCAAAGACATTCCACTCTTGGGGAAGAGATCATTTCTCATTTCCATCATTGGGAGCTGAATAGAGGAGAAAAATTGGAGACTTCAAGTAGACCATCAATTACGGATTTGACCAAGGGAATTAGTATTTTCTTGTAATTTCTTGTAATTATGGATGCACATACTCAGATTGTAGCGTGTGTTGCCATGAGCTTTATGAACTAAATTTGTTTAGGTGTTGGTTAGGAGTCATGTAATTGTCGTGCTTTATTCTTTATGCAATATATATTGATTTGAGCATCTTGATTATTTGTTGAGCATATTTACATTTTGTGCCTGCCTGGCCAACCGGTATGAATATCACTTCTAGTTTCACGGATGATTTGAGAAGTGTGTGGCATTTAATCACACTAGATCATTGTGTATTGGTGAACGCCAGTGACTGAGTTAGGGATAGCCAGTTGCCTAGTGCTTGATCGGTAAGGCGTCATTGGAGTTGAAACACATTCTAAAGAATCCAGAGTTCCGAGAGGATCCTGCTAATAAGACTGCGAGAGTATTGCCTAATCAATAATATTGCTAAAGCATCTTTTAAAACAATTACTAAATCCTGACCAACGCCTGTTTCTAATATGTCTGCTTTATTTGTTTACTTTCTGTTCTGTCATTTCTTTTGCTTCAGCACTATTTCAAAACCAATCATTTTAACCACTTTCGAAACCATTAAAGAGTTATACGAGATAGATAAAGTGAGAACTATTCAGACCCTGGATTCGATAAATACTTATTACTTGCTGCGGATTGTGTATGCTAGCACAGTGTTCTAGAGTCTCTTTTTACTATATTTTTACCCACTCTGGAAACCCAACAGGTGCATCTATCGGTAGCTCTAAAGTTCCTAGATTTAAGGTCTGGAAAACAGGTAAGGCATAGTCCCTTATTGCTCTATTGCGGTCTTCAACAATATAAATTGGATTTTCTTGTTTTGGCACCGGTGGAACTCGAGGTACAGGTGGGATTCTCCCACCATTTTGCTCCCTTTCATGATTCTGTGGGTTAACTTGAGGATCGACTCCAGGTTGTTCCATCGAAAACTCTTGTATGTAAGAAGCTTCTTCTAGAGGTTCCTGTGCGCTCAACTCTTGTTGTTCCCTTCTCTTTCTTCTTTGTTCTTTCCTACGACGACGAAAGGTCCTTTCTATCTCAGGATCAATATCAAGTTGTGGACACCTCTTGGTCATGGACTAACCTTAACCTGCAAGAGAAAAATTGCAAATCAAAGTCAAATTCAACTTGAGACAGAAATGCGGTCCTAATCGAATCGCAATTTCAATAACAAAACTGGTTTCACTTTTGGTCCCCGGCAACGACGCCAAAAACTTGATGCGTGGTTCTCTGGATGAATATGTTAGTAAAGATGATAGATAATGAAATGAGAATAATTCAGCCAACCTTAGTACAAGTATACACTGTCGCACGTAGTAATAAAAACCTTAGAAGTATTCCAAGGGTATCGATCCCACGAGGACTAAATTGGAAACACAGATTTGAAGAAGAAACTTGTTCGAAGATTGCTTAAAATAGGTAACCAAATAAATAATTGATGATTGATTTTTGGAAATTAAACAAAACAAATAAGTAAAGAAATAACAATGATAAATAAAACGAGGTGTTCAACATAGTTTCATCTCAAAGGCAAATAACTCTAATCATATATTATTCAACTTAAGCCTATTCAATGCATTGGGTCAGATTTAACTTCTATTTGGCCTTGCTCCCAAGACTCGTTAGAAGGCTAAGCGAGTACCGTTATGCACATTTCTGTGACTCGACTCCGACATAGATAAAGCAAGCATGCAATCTATAACCCTATAGTTGTTATAGGGTGCCTTAGGTAGCCTCGCCCTATAACACCGAATACATTCTTTCGAGCCCTTTCTCCTATATCCCCTTTATGAGAACCGATATCGTTCATCCCTTTCGAGATCAAACTCACATAGCATGCAAAGTCTAAGTGATCAATTTAAACCGAGCAAGATTCAGAATGATATTCAATAAAGGATGACACACATTGAATAAAACTTAAGCAAATAAACACTTTCAAGCTATTGAACCATAAGGGAATTCACCATATTGATCCCCTCAACGAAATTTAGTTAAGCATGGTGGGATAAAGTGCAAATGAACAACTTTCCATTGAAATAAAATGTAAAGAATACAAATGAATGAAAAGTGACAAGTGCTGGAAATAATGGCAGCAGCTAAATACTAGCACTACAAGAAAAACAGTGTTACTTGACATTTGGGTTTTTTAATTAGTTAACATTTTTAAGAAAAAATGTCAAGACTTATGTAATTTTAACAAAAAAATGTCAAGACTTATATAATTTTAACAAAAAAAGGTCAAGAAAAATACAAAAACACGGAGTTTTATGAATTTTTTCGGACTTTTTCACTCTAAAGAAGACTTGATATTTTTAAAATGTCAAGAATAATGAGATTTCTATTAATTTAATATAGGTAAAAATCAAAATTAGGACTTTTTTCACCTCTGATTTGTCAAAGGCGCGCCACACACCTCCCTCGCAAAAAATTCTTTAGTCGCCTCTCACCGTCTCGCGCAAACGCCCAAATCCAGCAAACTGCAACACGAACACCGGCGACCTTCGATTCTCCAAACCCAAACGCCGGCGAAATGCAGGCGACCTTCGAATCTCCAAACCTAGCGACCCAGCGAACTGCAACACGAATCTCCACTTTTTCGTAATGCTCCTTTTTTTTTTTTAATATTATTACCAACACTTGGGACTTGTTTGTGTTACTCTTCTTTTTGAGTGACTTGATTTGTTCATTGTGAGAGAGAGATCATTCATGAATTTAGGATTGAATTTGTGTTATAGTAAAAGAGGATAGCAAGGTAAAATTAGTTTATTGCGTGAGAGAGAAATTATTCATGAATTTAGGATTGAACTTGTGTTGGTAAAACAAGATAATGTAACGAGGTAAAATTGTTTTTTTTTTTTAATGTCAGTTTCTTCTAACAGTTTGAATGTTTGTGATGCACTATTAATTCTCATTGGAAATAGACTGAGAAAGAGAGATAAGTCATGGCTTTAGGACTGAATTTGTGTTAATAAAAGAGGATATGTATATATACATAGCGAGGTAAAACTACTACTTTTAATCTTAGTTTCTTCACGTGTAATGAGCAGGACACTTTGAGAGACCTCCATACGATGAGAATACTATAAGATCTGTTTACCATGTTCGTGAATACGATGTTCAGAAGCTTAGGCAAGTCGAGGAACCCATTGACATTTTTCTTTCCCATGATTGGCCACTTGGCATCACCGATTATGGAAACTGGAAACAACTCGTTATGTCCAAACCATTTTTTGAGAAGGAGGTAGCTGTTATACTACCTACTTACCCATCCATTTTAAAAAGCGCATGAATTTTCTACATGATATGAACTGCTTTAACATAGATGTATATTCTTTGATTGTGGCTTAGGTGTAAGATTTTTATTACTGTCATTTTGAGGGCATCCAGCTCTGACAAGATTTTGTATGTTTTCATTGTCAATTAAATTTGTACATAGTTGATATGAAAAGTATCAAATCTACTGCATCTATCCATCTATTAAGATTTTAGTAATTAACTTGAATCACACTTAGCAGAGGGTAAAAATAAATGTTAGAAGAGGATTGTATGGAATGCTATCAAATTCCATAAGAGCCTGTTGAAATTGCAAAATTGATGAGACTTGGATTGTAACAATTAGATCTGCTTGTATAGTCAGAAGCAGTGAATCTGGACCCAGAAAGCTAGTATAGATTATAATTCCTGCATAGCTTCAACTTGAAGTTATGAACAAGGCACAAGTAAATTGAACATAAAGTTGTCAAGGAACCTTGAGGAATTAGACTTCTATTTCTGCACACGTTGAAGGATCCAATGTATTAGCAAGAGCATGGTCTCTGGAGGAATTTAAATAGATTCCAGATAAAATAATTCAAATTTTCTGATAGTTTATTGATTGTATGTCATCGCTTTAGGACTGAATTTGTGTTAATAAAAGAGGATATGTATATATACATAGCGAGGTAAAACTACTACTTTTAATCTTAGTTTCTTCTAACCATCTGAATGTTGAACTACTATTGAGAATGATAAAGAGACTATTTATTCAGGAGTTGGAAAATGATCGAAATGTTGGGATCTTGAAGGCGAGTGACACTAATAATAAACATTTGAAGGACATCAAGAGTGGATGCGAAAAGAAGCAAATATCAACAAAGGTAATTAAGTTTTTCGGACATAATTATATTTAGATATAAGTTAAATGTCTTTATATATGTATTACATTTGACAGAGGAGAAAACTTCAACGAAGATGACCAAGGAGGAACAAATTGTTAATGTGTCAACATCCAATTTTCCAATATCTTTGAAGTTAATTCTTAGGTTTGCTGAAAAGGTAATGCTCAATGACACCGGTATTTCCTTTCAACTACCTGTTGAGCTTTTTGGTTTCAGTCGAAAGAGTTGTATCTTGCGAGAAGATATAATTGACGTTTGCTGCATGCAACAAGTTAAGACATTATCAATGGTGGCTTATATGGCGTAAGTAACAATATTCAGTTATGATTGATCATATTTAGTAGTTAAGACTTATTTTCGTATTAACTAAGTACATGTCTAATCTTTTGTAGGTACTTATACTCATACTTTATTGATTCAAAACAAGTTTCACAGTACGTTTTTGTAGACCCGTCTCTTATATCTACTGGGAAAACAGTAAAGGCAAGTATAAACATTATTAAACTTATTTTACACGTCTAGTGCACGTATGTAACATAAATTACTTGTTTTGGTATTGCAGTGCCCTTTACAAGTGGGAAATGTTGAATGTGGATATTATGTGATGAGATATATGAGAGATATCATGACTAAAAGAAGCACCTTAATCACAGATTCGGTATGTTAACTATTTTGGTTTGTAATATGTAGTTCAAATAGAAAGTATTATTGATCATATAAATAATATTTGACTCGATCTCAATGTTAATTTATAGATTGATACAAGGAACTCATACTTGCAATTTGAGCTAGATGAAGTGCGGGTAGAGTGGGCTGAATTTCTGGGTCGCTACATCTGATGGCGACTACTTTGAAATGGTTCATTTGAATTTTTTGGGTAGCTACATAGGTGCGCGATATACTTTTTTGTGTAAATGTTTGTTGTTTAAAGTGGAAATTGTAGGTTGACAAAAAGTTTCTCGTTTTGAAGATATGGTGGAAATAGGTAGTTTGTGATTTTGAATATATGGTGGAGATAGGTATTATGTAATTTTGTGGATATGGTGGAAATTGGAGTAAAGTTCTTCATTTTGGAATTGTCCAAATGGAAGTTGATAGGTCTTGTAATTTTTTGGAATTGTTCATATGGGTTGATAATTGTAATTTTGGAATTGTTTATATGGAGGTTGTTCATTTTCTAATGTGAAGATATTTAATTGATGTTATTGGAGGAAATTTGGTTGATGGGTATTCAATGTGTATTCTTTATTTGGTTGATCTTGGAATGCAATGTAGGAAATTCAAGATAATAGGGAACAACCTATTATAATTGGAAAAAAAAAATCACCAACAAACTCGACATGTAAAATGTGTCAACAAATTTTTAAATTGACGTTTCTGAAATGTCAAGATAAAGTACCATTTGACATGTTAGAGCTGTCAAGTTTTAACAAATATGATATTTAGTAACTGTCAAGAAATCTATATACATGATGCTTTATAAGTGTCAAAAATTTAATATTCTTGACGTTTCATATATATCAAGTAAAAGATGTCTTGACGCTTCTCGTTTGTCACATTTTCGATACCTTATTCTTGACAGTGGTTCTCTCGACGCTTTTAAAAGCGTCAAGAGTATTAACATTTGACATTCCAAAAACGTCAAGTAAGTCAATTTTTCTTGTAGTGTAGGGTTTTTTCTTGGGCCGGTTGCAAATATAGCAAACCGGCCGAAAATATTTACAGATTTAGCAGCCCGCATAAAATTTTGCAAAAATGGCAAAATTTTAAGTTCTGGAATGTGTATTTACTAAAATGCCCTTTCTATCTGATAGAAAATTTTTCTATCACTGATAGAATCTATCAGTGATAGAAAACTTTCCATCACTGATAGATTCTATCAGTAATAGAAAGACTTTCTATCTGATAGAAAGTCTTTCTATCATGATAGAAGTTTTCCATCACTAATAGAGATAGATTCTATCAGATAGAAAGACTTTCTATAAGTGTGTTCTTTTTTATAAAGTGTTTGGTAGGTGTTTTGTTGGTGTTGTTTCGTTTCTCATATTTTCTATCATTGATATAATCTATCAGTGATAGAAAGAGATTCTATCTGATAGAAAGACTTTCTATCTGATAGAAATAGAAGCTTTCTATCACTAATAGAGATAGATTCTATCCTTCTATCCTATTTCTATCAGTGTTTGGTCGTTATATCCTATTTCTATCACAGATAGAAAAACTTTCTATCACAAATAGAGAGCCTGGAAGAAGAACATCTTTTCAAAGTTTCCTTTCTTTTTTCTTTTTTCAATTTTTTTTTAAACTCTTTTATCAGAGAAACGTGAACCCCCTTTTATTATTTACTTTGCTAACTTGCTTTTGTTTTTTCTTTTATCAGAGAAAGTTTTCTATCAGTGATAAAATCGATAGAATTAACTTTCTATCACTGATAGAAAACTTTCTCTATCACTGATAGATTCTATCAGTGATAGAAAGTTTTTCTATCAGATAGAAAGTTGAAAAATTTTCTATCAGATAGAAAGTTTTCCTATCACTGATAGAATCTATCAGTGATAGAAAATTTTTCTATCAGATAGAAACCTACCAAAACAAAAAGAGAGGCGAGAGAAATCCATTGTGCGTGCAGTTTTCTATCTACTGATAGAAGACTTCTATCAGTGATAGAAAGTTTTTCTATCACTGATAGAATCTATCAGTGATAGAAAAACTTTCTATCAGTGATAGAAGACTTCTATTAGTGATAGAAAATTAATTCTATCATTGATAGAATTCTATCACTGATAGAAAGTTTTCTATCAGTGATAGAAAATCGATAGAATTAACTTTCTATCAGTGATAGAAGTTTTCTATCACTGATAGATCTTCTATCACTGATAGAAAGTTAATTCTATCAGTGATAACTGATAGAAAGTTTTTCTATCACTGATAGAATCTATCAGTGATAGAAAAATTTTCTATCAGATGGAAAGTTTTCCTATCAATGATAGAATCTATCAGTGATAGAAAAATTTTCTATCAGATGGAAACCTACCAAAACAAAAAGAGAGGAGAGAAATCCACTGTGCGCGCAATTCAAGGACAAAATAGGAATATAAAAAATTAATTCAAAAATTTTTCCATATTTGCAAATATTTTAAAAAATTGCTAAATTTGCCATTATTTACCCTAATTTTGCCACCCATTACAATTATCCTTTTTTCTTTTATCCAATCCTTCTAGAGTTCGCTCTGAAGGATTGGAATTCCATAATTCCGTAAAGCGGAAGCGTGATTGGGACCAATTCGTAATTAATTTTGTTTAATCTAAAATATCAATACATCGGCAATAATCTTAGAATTATTCTAAATTTATATTAAGGCTAAGCATACAAAAATATTAGATCTAAATCTAATTTATATAGTACCAAATTACTTACTCTCGTTGACGACTCAGATTAAATTCACCAACTGCTTGTGAAATAATCACGAACTACTGCGAACACCACCACTATGGGTACACCGGTATGACTCTGAGACTTCTAGAGGCAGGAGACTGATGGGAGTCTAGAGTGAGCTGGTGCGGCAGAGGCTGAATGATGGATGTGAGATAAGATGGTAGATAATAATAAAGATAAATTCAGCCAACCTTAGTGCAAGTATACACTATCACACGTAGTAATAAAAACCTTAGAAGTATTCCAAGGGTATCGATCCCCCGAGGACTAAATTGGAAATTCAGATTTGAAGAAGAAACTGCTCAACTTGATTGCTAAAAAATAGGTAACCAAAGAAATATGATTGATGATTGATTTTTAGAAAAAATAGATAAAACAAGCAAATAAACAAAAGGTTAACAACAATGAATAAAACGAGGTATTCAATATGGATTCATCCCAAAGGCAATACCCTTAGTCATGGATTATTCAACTTAAGCCTATTCAATGCATTGGGTCAGATTTAACTTCTATCTGGCCTTGCTCCCAAGAACCGTTAGAAGGCTAAGCGAGTACCGTTATGCACATTTCTGTGACTCAACTCTGACATAGATAATTCACGAATGCAATCTATAACCCTATAGTTGATATAGGGTGCCTTAGGCAGCTTGCCCTATACCACCGAACAATCTCTTTCGAGCTTTTTCTTCTATATCACCTTTATGAGAATCGATATCGTCTGTCCCTTTCGAGATCAAACTCACATACCATGCAAAGTCTAAGTGATCAATTTAAACTCAGCAAGATCAGAATGATATTCAATAAAGAATGACATGCATTGAACAAAACTTAAGCAAATAAAACACTTTCAAGCTATTGAACCATAAGGGAATTCACCATATTGAACCCCTCAACGTAATTTAGCTACTCATGGTGAGATAAAGTGCAAATGAATACATTTCCATTGAAAATAAGATGTAAAGAGTACAGATAAATGAAAAGTATCAAAAGCTAGAAATAATGACAGTAGCCAAATACTATGGGTTTTTCTATTTATCCAATCCTTCTAGAGTTCGCTTAAACACTCCACTCTCTCGCTTTTACAAGTGGGAATGGGTGAAAATCCCTACAAACCCTAAGGTTTGATGTCTAACAAAGGTTAGAATTCAGTCATCTAAGAAGGACCTTGGGCATCCCTACTCATAGGCGTCAACTAGGGTTCTGTCACCACTCTCTTCTTCCAAATGAGTTCTGCTTGAATTTGACTTCGAATCACGAGCTTATATAGTGTTGGAAATGGTTGAGGAGCTGCAAAATAGGTGCTGGTGGGTAGTCCAGTCGGTTTCGGGGTCAAAACAGCCGGTTAGGTGCGAAGAAGTCTCGTTCAAAACGACCAGCGGACGACTCGGAATTGCCTCTGTTTTTCCAAAAATGCGGTTGCATTTCATTTTGCCTCCCCAGAAATGCGTCGCATTTCTGGGTAAATTCCAGCATTTCCTCTGTTTTCCTACACAGCAACAAACTTAGTCAAATTCCTTTAAAATTGAGTCTTTTTAAGCACAAATAAGCATAATTTGACAAAAGTGACTCTCAACACCCTAACTTAACAACTTTAGCATATTTTGAGCTCGGGAACAGTAAAATTGATCTAAAACATATAGTTTTGACAAGATAATGAGCTAAATATAAGGGTAAAATAGGTATATTTTTTACCCTTATCAAGAGCCTTCAAGGGAATTCTCTGAGAGTAGGAGAATGAATGAGATGTCTTTCACCCCACCCCAGGGGTCCTATTTATAGGAAAAAGGCCAAGACCTTTTCCTAATAGGAAAAGGTCACGAATAAGATCAAATCTATTATCTTATTCATATCTAATTTTAATAAATAATTAGCTAATTTCATAATTAATTAATTACCCAATTAAATATAACATACTTAATCTTAGGGATTTTATTAAATTATTTATATTAGTATGAATCCAATTAATATTAATTATTTGAACTCTTTCAAATATTTTCTCTCAAGAATTAATTTTGAAATTAATTCAAAATTATATTATAAAGTTTCATAAACTTTATATTACAATGTATCAATATACATTATATGATTCCCCTAAATAAATTGAACACTTTCAATTTACAATTTATACTTAATTGCCTCAAGTCTCTTTACGAGCTACCAGTGGGACCTAATGGACCTACAGATCAGAAACTCCAACGACAACTAATTGGCTAAACTCATTAACCAAGTTAGTCAACATTCGTTAACTGTGGGTCACTCCACTAAAGACCCACAGCTGCACTATTCTTACTGTAGAATATTTCTGCACGAATATCAACCAATGCAGTAAGTAAATCCTTCACATGTGTTCGTAACACCAGTTGGATCAAATTACCGTTTTACCCCTAGATTACCTCTGGTTTCTTAAGTACCACTGATCCCTCTAATGAACATGTTGTTTAGGGTCAAATCACTAAACAGGAGTTCCTCTCAGGCCAGGAGAAGACGACGCGCCTTTGTTCAAGCCTCAGAATCAGCCCTTAAGGGAAAACACATCTACTTACCCCAATAGGGGAAGGAGTGAATTCCATCTTGTACTGTTATGTTCCCGGCCCCCATTCGGTCTTGCCCCTGAAATGGTAGGATTATTGAGTCGGCGAACTGGCCACTCTCACCCATTCAAATCTAAGAACAATCCCTCCTGAAAGGGGTTCATAATAGACTCAGGATTTGAGATTGAGTTTCCTAGGTCATCCTATTGAAATAGAAACCTAAACTAGTTAACGGCGTTACATCTAGTGGTTACTATTTCGCAGTCCGGTCTTATGCAAACTCATTGCATAGGATACCCCCACCCGCATGTCTCCTACATGGATGCTTTGGATCATTGCATCTGTATCGAATACAAGGTGGGTCGTATCACATAGTGTTACCGGGATAAGGTACCCAACCTTATCCCTATACTATAGACCTTTTAGGTTGTTACTTGGACATCGATTCCCGTATGTCCCCACATACTAGTGCAAGTTTCATTTAAACAACCTTGGATCTTAGTTTATTGGATTTAGGGTTTATTAATGCAAACTTGATTATTTAATAATCACATCACTCAAATAACGCTTTATTCAGATCGATTAATTTGTTTCATTTACTATCTACGAGTTTTAGTGCATAAAACCCAACAACTCCCACTTGAACTAAAACTCTAGTGGGCAATGTACATCAACAATCAAAATTGAATGAACAATCATTGAAGTAGGAAGAATTGTTTGTATTAATACTGTATAATACATGAGAAGTACAAATACAGATTACACTTCTCCCACTTGCCCTAGATTATTCTATGTACACATCTCGCAGACCTAAACCCTTTAGATGACCCTCGAACACTTTAGCCGTGAGAGCCTTTGTAAATGGATCAACAATATTGTGCTCAGAGGCTACCTTCGTGACGATCACGTCCCCTCGTTGCACGATCTCTCTAATGAGATGATATTTGCGCTCTATGTGCTTGCCTCTTTTGTGACTGCGAGGTTCTTTAGAATTTGCCATTGCACCACTATTATCACAGTAAAGGGTGATTGACAAGTTCATATTTGGAATAACTTCCAAATCCATCAAGAACTTCCGTAGTCATACAGCCTTCTTAGCTGTTTCACAAGCAGCGACATATTCGGCCTCCATGGTCGAGTCTGCAATGCATCATTGCTTGATGCTACGCCAGACTACACAGCTCCCCCGTTGAGGATAAATACTGACCCTGATGTGGATTTCCTAGAATCCTTATCAGTTTGAAAGTCAAAGTCTGTGTATCCTGTAAGGATCAAATCCTTAGAGCCATACACAAGATGATAGTCCCTCGTTCTCCGAAGATACTTGAGGATGTTTTTAACTGCAGTCCAGTGGTCTAACCTTGGATTGGACTGGTACCTGCTGACTATCCCAACTGCATAGCAAATGTCAAGCCTAGTACACAACATGGCATACATAAGACTGCCCACAACCGAAGCATAAGGGATCTGTCTCATATCCTCAATTTCTTGAGGTGTCTTAGGACACTGTTCCTTAGACAAATGAACTCCATGCCTGAAGGGTAGTAAACCCCTCTTGGAATTCTGCATCTTATATCTAGACAACATCTTGTCTATATATGATGCTTGAGATAGGGCTAACGCTCTGTTCTTACGATTCCTGATAATTTGAATCCCTAGAACATACTGAGCTTCACCCAAATCTCTCATTTGGAATTCAGTTGATAACCATTTTTTAATGTCAGTTAGATATTCTACATCATTCCCAATCAGAAGAATATCATCTACATACAACACCAGAAAAGCTACTGAACTGTTGATAATCCTTTTGTAAACACAAGGCTCATCAACGTTATGGTCAAAGCCATAAGATTTGACAGCAGTGTCAAACCTTATATTCCAAGATCTGGAAGCTTGCTTCAACCCATAAATGGATCGTCTAAGCTTGCAAACCTTTTGCTCCTGACCTTGAGCAATGAACCCCTCTGGTTGAGACATAAAGATGTTCTTATCAAGATTGCCATTCAGAAAGGCAGTCTTGACGTCCATTTGCCTAATCTCATAATCATAAAACGTGGCAATGGACAAGAGAATCTGTATTGACTTTAACATGGCAACTGGGGAGAAGGTTTCCTCATAGTCCACCCCTCCTTTTGGGTATAACCCTTTGCCACAAGTCGAGCTTTGAAAGTCTGTACTTTCCCAGCATCGTCTCGTTTTCTCTTATAGATCCATTTGCACCCTATGGGTTTAACCCTTTGTCAGGTAGGTCTACAAGATCCCAGACTTGACTGAAGTACATAGACTCCATCTCTAGGCCCATAGCTTTGACCAACTGGTCATGGTCCACATCATTCATTGCCTGTCTAGAGGTCAATGGATCCTCAACTCCATCATCAGGTATGACAGCTGGATTTTCTGCTAAACCCAGATAGCGTTCAGGTTGAATAACAATCATCCCACTACGTCGAGGCATTCTCAACTGTTGAGAAGGATGGGCTTGATCACATGTACTGGGCTCATCTACAACTCTTGTTGAAGGTGCAGTCTGTGTACTGGGCTCATCAACAACCCTTGTTGTAGGTCTAGCCTCATCAACAACTCTTGTTGATTCATTTCTAGCTTCACCAGAAAGTTCATTTAACACCATTTTACTGCGTGGTTTGTGTTCTCGAACGTGGTTTGCTTCTAAGAAAGTAGAATTTGTCGAAACAAACACTTTATTTTCTTGTGGATCGAAGAAGTATCCACCTCTTGTTACTTTTGGGTAGCTTACGAATAGGCATAATTTTAAACGTGAATCCAATTTCTTTGGGTTTGCTAATAGCACATGTGCAGGGCAGCCCCAAATTCTGAAATGACGTAAACTAGATTTACGCCCTCTCCAGAGCTCAAATGGTGTTTCAGAAACACTCTTTGAGGGAACTACATTCAAAATATAAACAACAGTCTCTACTGCATAACCCATAAAAGAACTAGGCAATTGAGCATAGCTCATCATAGATCGAACCATGTCCAACAAGGTTCTGTTTCTCCTTTCAGATACACCATTCTGTTGAGGTGTACCTGGTGCTGAGAGTTGAGACGAGATTCCACGTTCTATCAAATACTTCTGGAATTTTAAGTCCAAATACTCTCCACCTCTCGAAGTTTTTTAATGGTCTTACCTAACAAGTTCTCAACTTCAGTTTGTACTCCTTGAACTTTTCAAAGGCTTCAGAGTTATGACTCATTAGGTATAAATAACCATACCTTGAATAATCATCTATGAAAGAGATGAAATATTCATACCCTCCTCGAGCTTTTACATTCATTGGACCACAGAGATCTGTATGTACGAGTTCTAAGGGCTCCTTGGCACGATAATCTTTTCCAGTAAATGGTCGTTTGATCATTTTTACCTTCGAGACATGACTCACACGGAGGTAAAGCACCTTCTTCTAACTGGCTTAGAAGTCCGTTCTTAACCAATCTCCCAATCCTATTGAGATTTATGTGGCCAAGTCTCAAGTGCCAAAGATAGGTACTTTGAGAAACTTTCTGCCTTTTTGGTTGAGTTTCAGCTGTTTTAAACATTTCATTGTTCAAAATAGCCCTAGACTCTATTGGTCTTAAAACATACAAATTGTTCTCCATTTTTGCAGAACAGATATCAGTACCCTTTTTAGTAATGAAAGCTTCATTCACAGAAAAGGACACTGAATATCCTTGTTCTAGCAAACAAGAAATAGAAATTAAATTTCTTTTTATTTTGGGATTTATATATACATTATATAATAACATATAACGTTCCCTGGAGAAGAACATTTTAATATCTCCCACTTCTTTAGCTAAATGAGCTCTCTAGTCCGAACTCTGAGAGTCATTTCCCCAGCATCCAACTGTTGCCAGGAGCTCATTCCCTCAAAGGAAGAGCATACGTGATGAGTGGCACCTGAATCAAGGATCCATGTTGTATCATCATTTTCCACTATACACGTTTCAATGACAAGTAAATCAAATTTATTTTCAATGAGATGTGCTAAGCAGTCTATGTCATATTCATCATGAGCAATTTCAGATGAATTAGACATGTGGGCTTGAGGACCGTCCTCAGTTAAGACCAATTCCACGCAATTAATGTTTAAGTTCATTTTCTTAGTTGTATTAGAAATACCAGTTTTGTAATTGGCGTTATTCGAGGCATACAAAGAACGTTTCATGTTGAGAACAAACAAATTAACTTAATAAGTGATGTTGCATTAACCCATTACACAAAATAATAGTATTATTTTAATCCAATCAATTTAGCAAAAATTATGATCGACCTATAGAGTAAACATTCATTTTGCAACGATACTTCAAAGGTTTAGAACAACAACTACCGTAGGGCAGTTAACTACTCCTCCTCTGAATTGAGACAATCTCAGCCAATCCCTATTCCCAGAATAACTCATATTCCAATAGTTCTTAGCTACCGTTTCTTTTTCGGTCAGGAAATTATTAACACATTAACAATTTCCCGTAAATGTGACCCTCCATTTTTCAGATCTCAGAGGTCGACCCCAACAATGCTACCATAGGGAAAGTCAAAGTTGGAAATGGAATTAAGAAACCCTATCCATTTCTGGAGTTTGCGTTGTTCCAACTCCCGTGATCAAGCCCTCCGTAGGGTGATCGTTCCTAGGGCGACTCGCAGGCAGATCATGGGGATCTCACGGTGCAACCTAATGGAGGAGACCGTAGGATACATTGACACGTGTCCTGCTCCCACTTACTATAAAATACTCCCTCATTCACTTTGATATTGGTCCATGCAAACACCATCCGTAGGGGGTCACTCCTAGGGTGACTCGAGGCCAAGCATGGGCCTCACGTTGTGAACTTTTGAGGACATGAGAGCAAAACTTGATTTATGAAAATCTTGTTTTGATATATTTCCTCCCACTAAGTATTTTTATAATTATATGGTCTATTACTTAGGTAAATTCTGGCTAAATGAATCTATCTAAGTCTATGCATTATATAACTCTTATATGGAGGTCTTTAATCTAATGTCTTAGGTGAATTAAACTCTTTTAATTAACTTGGCAACATTTCATGCTAACAAAACTATGGTTAATTCAACACAAGTTCCGGGTCAGTTCCCAGGTAGCAGGTGTTCTGTAAACCGTCATCTTAAGTATCTCCAGCCTTGACAGAACTTCATCGGGAGAGTTCCCTTATAACCATAGTAATGTAAACTCTTTACTCTAAAGATCTAGGTGAATTAAACTCTTTTAAAAACCCAGTGACATTGCATGCTAACATTTAACTATGATTAATTCAACTCCGGTATTCCGGGTTAGTTCCCAGGTAGGAGGTGTTTTGTAAACCGTCATCTTAAGTACCCCCAGCCTTAGACAGAATTTAACCGATGGAGTTCCCTTATAATCATAGTAATGTTTTTCCTACTTAGTCAATTAAAACTATTTTTAATTCTAAGTAAGAATACTTCTAATCCTATTAGAAATATGATCGTAGGTCTAATTAATTTTAAACATTTTAAAATTAATCTAATTTTTCTAAGATCCTATGTTTGCATACAATTCTTTGTTATAGGTTAACAGATTCTAAATTTTATAACACTTATAAAATTTTAATGAATTGATCCTTTAACTTGCTACTATGGTGACATAAATTAACAATCGAATTCTAATTAATTTATAACCATACAATAGCATTTATGACATACATTAATATAACAATTATATTAAACTAAGGTAATGTCATGCTCAATGCATTTTAATTTTCATCCATTTAATATAACACTTTATATTAAACATCTATGAAAATAAAATTCATACATATTTCATACATTATAACATTTATAATAATAAGGGAAAAATACACTTTTAGTCTCTGAGGTTTGAGTTAGGTTTCATTTTGGTCCCTGAGTTTTCAAACTCAACAATTTAGTCCCTGAGGTTTGATTTTAGTTGCATTTTAGTCCCTCCATCCATTTTTCCGTTAAAAACTAACGGTTTGCTGACGTGGCAATATTTTTTTTTTATTAAAAAATTATTTTTTAAATGTTAAAAATAAAATAACAATAAAATAATTAAAATATATATATATATTTTTAAATTTTCATTTTCCCTCTTCTTTCTTCTTCTTCTCAACCCAACTATCATCATCTTCTTCCTCTCAACCACCATTCATCTTCTTTAACTCCGGCGGCCGGCGGCGAGCGACCGGCAACTGCCACCGGCCGGCGGAACTTCTTTTTTTCCTCCTCCTCCTCTTCTCCTCTTCTTATTCTCTCTTCTCCCACTTTCTTCTTCTTCTTGTTTTTTTTTTAAATAAAACAGAGGAGGGAATGGTGCCTCCTCCCTCCCCGTCCAGATCCGAAATAATAGCCACATCCATCAGTTGTTGTTTTAGTGAGCTTCGAAGATTTTTCAGTTACACAAGAGGAAATGGTGCCAATCTCGTCGTCACACGCGGGAAAAGGGCAGATGAGGATGATAGGAATAGATTTTACAGTAACGACTTGTTCTCGGAGGAAGAAACGACTCCCAAACAGAACGGTTTGATGAAACTATCAACAAAAACAGTAAAATTTTCCGAGAATATTGTAGTTATAATCAATATCCTAAATCGAATAAGGTTTTAACATTTACAAGAAAGTTGCTAAAGAAAAAATAAATGTGTTGCAAACCAATCATGATAAAATCGATCACCAAGGGGCACAATATGGAGATTGTGAATTTTACAATTCAACTAAAACAAAATTATGGCGGGAATAGTGTTTTGAACTTAACATCTTGACAACACGATCTGAACGCTATATGGAAGGTCGATCATGGGAAGTTCCTGCTTCAGAATCGAATTTGATAGCACAGACAATAAAATGGGGAGGATCCTATGATTTTTGGACTGAATAAAATGACGACTCTCAAGAATGGACAGTTGCTTACAGGTTGATCGACGCAGATTATCTGCTCTCTCGAAATCGTCGAGATATCGTGGCGAGAAAGGAAGATGATAGATCACCTTATTCCGTTCGAAGGGCGGAAAGATTGCAGTGTAGAGAACGAAGTTGGAGAGGTGGGAAAGGTGAGAGCGACGTGCGAGTTTGGAAGATGGTATTTGAAAAACGTGGCATTTGGAGAACAAACATTACTTGACCAATAAAAAAAAAAAAAAAAAAAAAAAAAAAAAAAAAAAAAAACCTGCCGGCGGCGGTCGCCGGAGTTAAAGAAGATGAATGGTGGTTGAGAGGAAGAAAATGATGATAGCTGGGATGAGAAGAAGAAGAAAGAAGAGGGAAAATGAAAATTTTAAAAAATATATTTTTTAAAATTATTTTATTATTATTTTATTTTTAAAATTTAAAAAATAAATTTTTAATAAAAAAAATATATAGGTGTCACGTCAGCAAACCGTTAGTTTTTAAAGGGAAAATGGATGGAGGGATTAAAATGCAACTAAAATGAAACCTCAAGGACTAAATTGTTGAGTTTGAAACCTCAGGGACCAAAATGAAACCTAACTCAAACCTCAGGGACTAAAAGTGTATTTTTCCCTAATAATAAATATGCATGAATATGCTTAACCTAAGGTGGGAATTTAAGCTATATGAAATCCATAAAGCAAATAAATAACAATTGAACCGGTTATTTTTGGCCCCTAGGATAAAATAAAGCATAAATTACAATAATTATAGCTAAATTCTATCCTAAAAGTCTTTCTGCAACTCCAAATACTGGTCTAGACTGCACAAACCAACCCGAACCACTTCGAACCAGCCACGAAAACCACAAACCGAGCCAAATTCCAGCTGAACCGCACATCGTGACAGCGTCATGACGCTTGCAACGCAACGTCGTGACGCTGCGGCTTCTTCTCGCCGTCTACGTCTGTGAATCGAGACAGCGTCGCGACGCCGAAGAACAGCGTCGTGACGCTGTTGCGTCTGGAGCACTTTTTGGGCAAAAAACAGCGTATGTTCTTCGTCTTTTTCTTTGATTTCATCCGTGAATTCAACATTTTCATCTCATAAAAAAACTTAATCTAGACCCGGACTTACAAAGGACTCGATTTTACGTAAAATACCCGAAACACCGGGCCCATACATGATCAAATCACATAAAAAACAGTAAAATCTGTGGCCATAAAATTAACCTAAACAGTCCAATGCAAACCCTACATACATTATGCATTAATCAATCCCACCAATACCCAATGCAAATTTTAGAAAAACAAAATTAGATCTACGATCGGCTCTGATACCAATTGAAGGATTGGAATTCCGTAATTCTGTAAAGCGGAAGCGTGATTGGGACCGATTCGTAATTAATTTTGTTTAATCTAAAATATCAATACATTGTCAATAATCTTAGAACTATTATAAATTTATATTAAGGCTATGCATACAAAAATATTAGATCTAAATCTAATTTATATAGTACCAAATTACTTACTCTCGTTGACAACTCAGATTAAATTCACCAACTGCTTGTGAAATAATCACGAACTACTGCGAACACCACCACTATGGCTATACCGGTATGACTCTGAGACTTCTAGAGGCAGGAGACTGGTGGGAGTCTAGAGGGAGCCTTCAGGGGAATTCTCTGAGAGTAGGAGAATGAATGAGATGTCTTTCACCCCACCTCAGGGGTCCTATTTATAGGAAAAAGGCCAAGACCTTTTCCTAATAGGAAAAAGTCATGAATAATATCAAATCTATTATCTTATTCATATCTAATTTTAATAAATAATTAATTAATTTCATAATTTGTAACGACCCGGGACTCTTAAATAGCCCTTAAGGGACTGTTACGACAATGCATGCTTTGGAGGCCTTTTTAAATAAAAATATTTTAAAACATAAACACTTATTTTAAGTAAAAACTTTAAAACAAAACTTTTATTCGGGATCCCTAATTTTAAAGGTTTTAAATATTATTAACTAATTTCTAGAAGAAAAAAAAGTACATGGCCTCTAGAAAATTTCGCAAACAATTTACAGTAAAGCGAAACATAGTTCTTAAAGCAGAAGAAAATTAAAATATGAGATTCAAAGTAGTTCCCTCATGGCTGCCTTTTGGATTCTCATCAATCGCCTTTCACCTGCCCTTGCCTATACCAGAAAACTATATTTTTGAAAAGATTTAGTATTTTAAACAATACTCAGTAAGTGACCCTACTATTGAGGTTGGGTCATGCTTTAAAAAAAACATTTAAAAAAAAAACAACAACACATATAATTTTGGTGGCTCTAAACTTTATTTTAAACTTTAATTAGAGAGAAGATATACATCAATTTCATGCATATCCTAGACACATCAATTTCATATGTCTCCTACGGAGGCCGTCAATTTCACGAAACCTCGAGGTCGTCAATTTCACAAACCTCGACTTAGGTACATCAATTTCATGTCCCTAAGCCCTGTGTAGGCATCTCCAAATGTACATCACTTTCATTTACACTAATTTAAACTCATTCCTTTAATGGAATTTAAACTCATTCCTTTAATGGAATTTTTAGAGACCACCAACTCAACTATTTTAAACATTAACAAATGCAAACAATGATAATGAATTTCATGCTTTCAATAACAAGCAATGATAATGAATTTCATGCTTTCAATAACTTTTCATAAACTCATACATAATTAAAATAACAAATTTTCATGCTCTTAATAATCATAATAAAATTCAAGAACAACTTATAAACACGAGTATTTTAGAAAATCAAATATTCGCACCCAATTAAAAAGGGTTCAACAGTAAGTTCACTTACCTAAGTTTCAAACCCAAGAAACAACCAAAGAGTTACAAGTCCTTTACGCAACCGAATATAAATTTTCAAACTCAATTAATCGGAATCACAACCCCCAGAATGAACTTCCAAAAGCTAAATCACTTCAATGATGATCGAAAGAAACTTACCCAAAACTTCTTGTTTCCGAAATCAATCTTAAACCAACAAAATCCCTCACAACCAAAGATGCTCGAGAAGTTACTGGACCACACTCTAAATCCTCAATGCTGAAACTTTAATTGGCGAGAAGGGGCTGAAAATTTGAATCCTGAAACGTGGAAAGTCAGTCCACCACTGCTGGAAATAACCCAACTTAAGAAAAGATACCCAAGCTCAATCTGGCCGTAAAACGCTGCTGCCCACCTTCGCCGAAGAAGAAGGCTTGCTCGTTGGACTGTTCGCCGCTGACCGTAGCCGTGTCGTCGAGAGTTCGCCTAAGGGAGTCGCGCGCCGCCGTGGATCCGTGAAGAACCATGCTGTCGGAGCCTCTGAACCCATCGCTACCGTGAAGAACCGAGCTATGTCGCCGCTGCTGTCGCCGGTGAGGAACCACGCTATCGGAGCCTCTGAACCCACCGCTACAGTTGCGAGTTGTCGCGGGAACAAGGAAGAAAATTGGGCTGCTGCAGTCACGTGGAGAAGGAGAAGAAAGTTGAGGGTCAACTGTTGTCGTGGAGAAGGAGAAGAGAGTTGAGGGAAAAATTAAAACCCTTGGGCTGCGAACTTGCTGATATAAAAATAACCTAATGGGCTTGGCTTTAGTTTTGGCATAATTACAAAAATGCCATTCAACCCTAATTTTAAACATTTCACCAATTTTCAAATTTCCTCTTAACTCAAAATAACACCCAACTAAATAAATATGAATTTTCTTTAATTTACGAGCATTACATAATTGACTAATTATCCAATTAAATATCACATATTTAATCTTAGGGATTTTATTAAATTATTTATATTAATATGAATCCAATTCATATTAATTATTTGAACTCTTTCAAATATTTTCTTTCAAGAATTAATTTTGAAATTAATTCAAATTTATATTATAAAGTTTCATAAACTTTATATTATAATGTATCAATATACATTATATGATTTCCCTAAATAAATTGAACACTTTCAATTTACAATTTATACTCAATTGCCTCAAGTCTCTTTACGAGCTACCAGTGGGACCTAATGGACCTAAAGATCAGAAGCTCCAACGATACGAGACTAATTCGCTAAACTCATTAACCAAGTTAGTCAACATTCGTTAACTGTGGGTCACTCCACTAAAGACCCACAGCTGCACTCTTCTCACTGTAGAATATTTCTGTGTCCACGGATATCAACCAATGCAGTAACTAAATCCTTCACGTGTGTTTGTAACACCAGTTGGGACAAATTACCATTTTACCCCTAGAATACCTTTGGTTCCTTAAGTACCACTGATCCCTCTAATGAAAAAGTTGTTTGGGTCAAACCACTAAACAAGAGTTCCTCTCAGGCCAGGAGAAGAGGACGCGTCTTTGTTCTGTTGGGTTTTATGCCCTAAAACTCGTAGATAGTAAATGTACATTTGACCGAACATTAATAAAAGTGATGTATTATTTAATGTTTGTATTATATCTTGTCTTATTTACCCTAATCCAATAAACTAAACATCCAAGGCTAATAGAATGAGGCTTGAACTAGTATGTAGGGACATACGGGGATCAATGTTCAAGTTTTAGCCTAAAGGGTCTGTAGTATAGGGATAAGGCTGGGTGCCTTATCTTGGTGACACTATGGATACGGCCCGCTTTGTATATTGATACAAACGTATTGATCCAACGCGTTCATGTAGTTGACATGCGAGTGGGGGTATCCTGTGCAATGAGTTTGCACAAAGACCGGACCGCGAAATAGTTAACCACTAACTGTAACACCGTTAGTTAGCTCGGTTTCTATTTCACTAGGATGACCTAGGCAACTTGGCCTTAATCCTGAGTGGATTATGGACTCCTGTCCATGAGGCATTATCCTTTGATTTGTACGGGTGAGAGTGGCCAATTCGCCGACTCAATAAGCCTACCATTTTGGGGACAAGACCGAGTGGGGAGCTGGGAACATAATCTTACAAGATGGAATTCACTCCTTCCCGACATTTAGGGTAAGTAGAGGTGTGTTCCCTTAAGTGGTGACTCCGGGTCTTGAACAATGGGCCCTACCCTCTCTATGGCACGAGAGGGACTTCTGTTTGTTGGTTGGACCTCAAACAGGTTGTTCATTAGAGGAGCACTGGTACTTAAGGACCAAGAGGTAGTCCAGGGGTAAAACGGTAATTTAACCTAGCTGGGGTACGAACACACGTGAAGGGCTAACTTGCTGTTAACGGTCGATATCCGTGGACACAGAAATATATCTACAGTGAGAAGAGTGCAGCTGTGGTTCTTTAGTGGAGTGAACCACAGTTAACAAACATTGATTAACTTGGTTAATGAGTTTAGCCAATTAATCTCATATCGTTGGAGCTTCTGATCTGTAGGTCCATTAGGTCCCACCGATGACTCAATTAAGGTGTTGAGGTTATTTTCTAGGGAAAGTTGAGTATTCGAAAGGGTTCGAATACAAAGGTAAAATATGAATTTGATTCATGTGGATACTATAGGTTATAATTAATGTGCATTAGATGTGTGTTAATACTATAGTTTTTTATGAGAGAATTATGATTAAATATGCGATATTTAATTATAATATTAATTAATTATAGAATTAATTAATTGCTGTTTTAATTTAATTAAATTTAGATTTAATTAGATTAAAACGATAGGTTATGTGAGGGATAATCATTTAAATATAGTTTAAATGAATTTGTTATTTAATTATGAATTGAATAACTTAATTTTAATTTAATTTAATTAATTTTCTAATTAATTAAATTGATTTTAAAATTAATTCAACTGATATTTTATCAGTTATTAGGTCGTGGTTGTTTTGGCCTATTTTATCTCCCTCACACGCCTAATAAGGGGAAGTTACGGATTTTTGGAGACGTTCGTTCATTTTGTTTTGTGGCTCTCGATTTTACAGAGTTTTTTTTTTCTCTCCAGAAAATCCTAATCCCTCTCTCAGACTCTCTCTGCAATTTTTCCCTAAGAAACTAGATCCCACAATCTCCCTCACGGTTATCTTACAAAGTCCATTGGTGAATCCTCGTGGTAGTGTTCGTGTGGGATTTGTAGCGAATAACAAGAGTTGCTTGTTGCTGGAATTTTCTACAATCCAAAGGGATTTAGGCGATTCGGTCAAGAATTTCTTCAAGGGTAAGTGACTCTTGGCCTAGGATCGATAGGATCCAATTCTAGAGTAGATCTAGAATTTTTATTTATTTTTCCAGCATGCTTTCATGTGTTGTACAACAATCAATTAATTTAATACTTTATGCAACAATCAATTAATTTAATACATACATCACATGCATAATTAAATTAAAAGTACCAAAATTGACCGGCATATTTGGTATATCCTAAGAAATTGAAAGCAATTTAAATTACAATAATTTAAATCCAAGACATATCTTGGTCTTCAAATATTTTCCTTTTTGGCATTTACAATTGATCTAATCAAAAGTATAAATCTAATGCCAACAAATATGCCTAAATAATCAATTTTGTAAATTAAAACAATATCACATATATGAAATTAAAATACCCACCATTGAACCAATGCTAATTTTAGAGAAACGAAATTAAATCTACGATCGGCTCTGATACTAATTGAAAGGATTTGGAATTCCCCAATTCCGTTAAAGCGGAAGCGTAATTGGGACCGATTCGTAGTTAATTTTGTTTATCCAAAAATACTATTGCATTGGTTAAAACATAGAACAAATTCTATAGAAACTTAAGGCTAAGCATACAAAATTTAGATCTAAATCTATAATAAAGAAAAGAGAAGCAAACCTCCGTTGACGACTCTGAATACTTCAACGGATGATTCTTGATTGTTCTGCAACAACGAAGAACACCACCATTTGATCTTCCCCGCTATAACTCTGAGATTAGGAACGTAGTTGTGGGACTATCTAATCTTGAATGGGAAAAACTCTAGAGAGAAAATTCTCCCTAAAGTTCCTGAGTTGAGAGAATATGAGAGGGAGGCTAGAGAGAATGCAAGAGTGCATTCTTGTGGCCTTATGTTGTTGTACTTAAACCCTAGGTTTAGTGTTCTATTTATAGGAGAAAGGCCATGAATAAAATATTCATTTAAAATCAATTATTTCCATAATTGATTTAATCTTTTCCATAATTAATCAATTCCATAACCAACCAATTCCATGACCAATCAATTCCATAATTGATTAATCTTTTCCATAAATGATTGATCACTTCCATAAGTGATTAAATCACTTCCATAAGTGATTAAATCATTTCCATAAATGATTAATTACTTCCATAAGTGATTAATCATTTTCATAATTGATTAATTTCCAATTAATTAATTCTTTAATTAATTAATCACCAATTAAATATCATATATTTAATTTCAGACCTTCTATTAGTTAATTAATTAATTACCCAATTAAATATCATATATTTAATTTGAGACCTTCAATTAATTAATTCTATAATATGAATCAAATTCATATTAAAATTTGAACTCCTTCAAATTCTCTTATATCCTATAAATTTAATATGAATCAAATTCATATTAATATTTGAACTTCTTCAAATATTTATTTCTCTCATAGACTATAGTTTAATTAAATCTCATTTAATTTAAACTAAATTGAATAATTAATTAATTCATAATTAATTAATTTATCTTCTAATTAAATACCATATATTTAATTAGACATATATTTGAACTCTTTCAAATATATCAATCTCTCAATATAATAAAGTTTAATCTAAAATTAAACTTTATATTTTAATGCATCACTATACATTATATTAATTTGTATCTCGTACAATTAACTTAATTCCCAATATGAATTTGAACTATTCAAATTCTCTCAAGATATATTTGTTCCTAATTACTCTTTACGAGCTAGCAGGGGGACCTAATGGACCTACAGATCAGAAGCTCCAATGATATGAGGTTAATAGATTAAACTCATTAATCAGGTTAACCAATATTCATTAACTGTGGGTCATTCCACTAAAGACCCACAGCTGAACTCTTCTCACTGTAGAACATTTCTGTGTCCATGGATGTAGACCTATGCCGGTAAGTCAATCCTCCACGAGTGTTCGTAATCACGGCTGGGTCAAATTACCGTTTTACCCTTGTGTTACATCTGTCTCCTTAAGTACCAGTGCTCCTATAATGAACAACCTGTTTATGGTCCAACCATTAAACAGAAAGTCCCTCTCGGGCCAGTGAGAGGGCGGGATCCCTTTGTTCAAGTCCCGGAGTCACCACTTAAGGGAACACTCATCTACTTCTCCTAGATGTGGGAAGGAGTGAATTCCTTCTTGTGTTGTCATGTCCCCAGCCTCCCACTCGGTCTTGTCCCCAAAAAGGAAGGCATATTGAGTCGGCGTATTGGCCACTCTCACCCATGCTAATCAAAGGACAATCCCTCATGAGAAGGAGTTCATGACACACTCAGGATTAAGACTGAGTTACCTAGGTCATTGTATTGAAACAGTAAACTAACTAGTTAACGGTGTTACATCTAGTGGTTTACTATTTCGTGGTCCGGTCTTATGCAAACTCATTGCATAGGATACCCCCGCTCGCATGTCTCCTACATGGACGCCTTGGATTAATACGTCTGTATCGAATACAAAGCGGGCCGTATCACATAGTGTTACCAGGATAAGGTACCCAACATTATCCTTGTACTATAGACCTTTTAGGTTGTTACTTGAACACCAATCCCCGTATGTCCCCACATACTAGTTCAAGTCACATGTAAACAACCTTGGATCTTAGTTTATTGGATTTGGGTCAAATTGTGCAATATTTAACAATAACACTTTATTGTAGAAACTCAATAACACTTTATTGAAACAAGTATACAATTTGTTTACATTCACTATCTACGAGTTTTAGGGCATAAAACCCAACAAACTCCCACTTGAACTAAAACTCTAGTTTAGTGGGATGTACAATAATCTATACAGCAGCAGGTGTATAAATACATGTATAAAACATATACAATGTACAAATACAATAAACTAGGGCATCACTATACCCTTTACATAATGGTATCACTATACCAATTACATTTCTCCCACTTGCCCTAGATTTCATTTTTGTACATAACTCGTAGACCTAGACCTTCTAGATGACCCTCAAACACTTTAGCCGAGAGAGCCTTCGTGAATTAATCAGCAAAATCCCATTCAATTCAATGTGTCTGTTTGTCTTGGGCTGCGAGGTTCTTTTGAATTTGCCATAACACCACTGTATCACTATAAAGTGTGATGGGCAAGTTCACATTTGGAACACATTCCAAATCAGTCAAGAACTTCTTAAGCCGTACAGTCTCTATCGCTGCTTCACAAGTAGCTATATTTTCGGCCTATATGGTCAAGACTGTAACTATGTCATACTATAGCTCATTTGTAAAGATTGACCATAGATGCTGAAGTAGATTTCCTTAAATCCATGTCAGTGTATCCTGTAAGGATCAAATCCTTAGTCCCATACACGAGCATATAGTTCCTCGTTCTCCTAAGATGCTTGAGGATATTCTTAACGGTTTTCCAGTGATCAAATCTTGGATTAGATTGATACTTACTGACAATCCCTATTGCATAGGGCATTCGTCTCATGTCCTCAACCTCTTGAGGTGTCTTAGGAAACATTTTCTTAGACAAAAGAATTCCATGTCTAAAAGGTAGTGAACCCTTATTGGAATTCTGCATCTTATATCTAACTAACATTTTGTAGATATAAGATACTTGAGACAAGGCTAGCTTTTTGTTCTTACGGTTCCTAAAAAATTTGGATCCCAAGAACAAACTCAGCTTCTCCCAAATTTTCATTTGGAATTGAGCTGCTAGCTCCTTTTACTAGTCAGTAAGATAACCTACATCATTCCCAATGATTAGGATATCAATCATATACAACACTAAGTAAGCTACTAAACTATTGATGATCACTTGTAAACACACGACTCACCAATGTTCTGATTAAAGCCAAAAGATTTGGTCACTATATCAAATCTTATATTTCCAGATCGAAATGCTTAGGTCAATCCATGAATGGATCACTTAAGCTTGCAAACCCTTTTGCTTTTGATCTTGTTGTATGAATCCTTCTGGTTAAGACATGAATGTCTCGTTTCCTCTCGTAAATCCACTTGTAACTAATAGGTGTTACCCATCAAGCAGATCTACAAGATCCCAGATGGAAGTGAAATACAAAAGACTTCATTTCTAGGTTCATGGCTTTAATCCTCTGGTCGTTGTCAACATCATTCATTTTCTTTCTAAAAGATAATAAATCCTCTAATGCCATCATCAAGCATGATGACCTAGGCTTCAATCAAGCCCATGTAACGTTCAGGTTATAATATAACCCTCCCACTACATCGAGGCACTCTCAACTATTGAGATGGATGTGTCTGACTAGATGCATTGATCCATCAACAACTCTTGTTGAACAGCCAACCTCATCAACAACTCTTGTGGATGTTACTGTAGCTTCATTAGTTAACTTACTTAAACCGACTTTACTCTTGTGGTTTATGATTTTTGATGTGGACTTCTTCTGAGAATTTAGCATTTGTCGATACAAATTCTTTATTCTCTTGTGAATTGAAGAAGTATCCACTTCTCGTTTTCTTTGGGGTTGCCTACTGCAGTATGCAATGCAGTCAACACTGCATGACCCCAAAACGAGTCAGACAATTGAGCATAGCTCAACATGGAATGAACCATATCCAATAGGGTTCCATTTCTCCTAAATGAGATTTAGGGTGTGATCCCATGTACTATCAAATAGTCCTGGAATCTCAAATCCCTATACTCAACACTTTGATCAGATCGAAGTGTTTTTATCATCTCACCTAACAAGTTTTCAACTTCAGTCCTAAGCCCCTTCGAATATCTCAAGAGCTTCAGACTTAAGTTGCATTAGGTAAAGATACTCATACCTTTGAATAATCATCCAAAAAAAATGAATTATTCATGCCCTCCCACTGCTTTAACATATTGAACCACAAGGATCCAAATGTACAAGCTCCAAGGGCTCTTTAGCTCTTAGATCTTTTCCAGTAAAAGACCTATCAGTCATATTGCCCATAAGGCATGACTTACAAGGTAGTAGAGAGTCATCTTCTAACTTGCTTAGAAGTTCACTCTTGACCAATCTCCCAATCATATTGAGATTAATATGGTCTACCTTAAAACCAAAGAAATGTATTTTCCTTTAGGAGAAACTTTGCCTCTTTTCACATTGAGTAGTAGCAGTCTTAAACAACTCAGTGTTCATGATTGCTTTACTCTTGATTAGTCTTAAAACATTTAGGTTACTTTCCAGTAAAGCTAAACAAATGTCAACTCCCTTTCTTGAAACAAAAACTGCGTTAGCAGAGAAAGGTAAAGAGTAACATTGTTCCAGCAAATAAGACACAGAAATCAAATTTCTTTTGATCTTAGGAATTAAATACACATTATCTAATAATATGTGTTTTCTCCCACTGAGAAAAATAACTTAATGTTCCCCACTGATATAACCAAAATAACCTCTCTAATTCTAACTTTGAGAGTTATTACACAAGCAGCAAGCTCTTGCCAGGAACTTATTCCTTTAAAAGAAGAACACACGTGATTTGTGGCCCCTGAATCAAGTATTCAGGGAGAATCACTATTCTTCACTAATCACGTTTTCAAGACAGGTAAATGAAAATTACGGTCTTGAACAAGTTCTCCTTTTGCTAAGCAAGGTTCTATGTCATATTCACCAAGAACAATTCTTAATGAATTAAACATATGGGGCATGAGGACATTCCTCAGTTAAGAATAATCCTAGACTTATTTACCACAATTTGTCGTTTAAGCTTGTTGTATTACCGTTATTTATAAAATGACGTAAGACAATACACATAAAATTATTATAAAATTGCTGAAGTAACAAATTACTTGTATTATTAATTGCACTAACCCATTACAAATAATCCAATCAAAATCTGCAAAAACAAATAAGCAATCAAAGAAACCCTATAAAACTATTGATTTAGTTTTTGCAACGATACTTCATAGGTTTAGAACAACAGCCACCGAAGGGTGGTCAGCTACTCCTCCTCTGAATTGAGACAATCTCAACCAAACTCTAACACCAGAATAACTCATATTCCGTTAGCGTTTAGTTACCGTTGTTCGGTCAAGGGTTAGTTAACACATTTAACTCATCCCTGTAAGTGTAACCCTCCCACTTTCAGATCTCAGAGGCACGCACCAACAGGCTACAGAAGGGAAAGACAACTGTTGGTGATTAGCCTGAGTGACCTTATCCTATTCAGGAGTTCATGGTGTTCCGAATCCTATGATCAGGCCCTCCGAAGGGATGGTTGCGCCAAGACAACCTGCAGGCGGATCATAGGACTCTCACGGTGCGAACTAGGGGCGGAGACCGAGGGATATGTTGACACGTGTCCCGCTCCCACTTACTCTAGACATTTTTCCCATTCACCCTGATATTGACCCATGCAAATACTTTCCGAAGGGAGGCCGCTCCTAAGGCGACTCGAAGCCGAGCATGAACCTCACGTTGTGAATATAGGGACGTAGGAGCAAAACTTGATTTAAATCTCGTTTTGTAATTTTCCTCCCACTGAAAATGTCCTAAGGTTAATTTAGGGTTGTTTAACTTAGATAAAATTCGGCTAAGTCAATCTATCTAAGTCTGATCCTATTATAACAATTATGGAAAGGATTCAAGTGCAATGTTTTAGGTGAATTAAACTTCTTTTAATAAACCCAACATTGCAAGTCAACATTACTATGGTTAATTCAACTCAAGGTTCGGGTCAGTTCCCAGGTAGGAGGTGTTCCGTAAATCGTCAACTTAAATACCCCCAGCCTTAGACAGAACTTTACCGAGAGAGTTCCCTTATAACCACAGTAATGTAAGGTCTTTACTCTAAAGATCTAGGTGTATTAAATACTTTTAACAAAGCTAGTGACATTGCATGCTAACATTTAACTATGATTAATTCAACTCCGGTATTCCGAATCAGTTCCCAGGTAGGAGGTGTTCCGTAAACCGTCAGCTTAAATACCCCCAGCCTTAGACAGAACTTAACCGGTGGAGTTCCCTTATAATCATAGTAATGTTTTTCCTACTTAGTCAATTAAAACTAATTTTAATTCTAAGTAAGAATAATTCTAATCCTATTAGAAATGAGATCTTAGGTCTAATTAATTTTAAACATTTTAAAATTAATTCATTTATCCTAAGATCCTATGTTTGCATGCAATTCTATTTTATAGGTTAACGGTTTCTATTCATTAATTTTATAACTATTATAAATTTTAATGAATTAACCCTATAACATGCTACTATGGTGAATAAATTAACAATCAAATTCTAATTAATTTATAAAACCATACATTAGCATACATGACATACCAAAAATATAACAATTATATTAATCTAAGGTAATGTCATGCTCAATGCAATTTAATTTCCTTTTAATTAACCTAACTCTTAAATTAATTATACAAGAAAATTAAAATTAAGCATTACCATTTTCATACATTAACATAACACTTATATTAATAGCTCATGAAAATTAAGCATTTAAATTACTAATATAAATATAACTCTTATATTTTTTAAACTAAAGTAATTTCATGCTCAATGCAAATTAATTTTCTTTAATTAATCTAACTCTTAAATTAATTACCCAAGAAAATTTTCATACATTAACATAACACTTTATATTAATAGCTCATGAAAATAAATAAGCATATAAATTACTTTCATAAATATAACTTTTTATATTTTTAAACTAAAGTAATTTCATGCTCGATGCAAATTAATTTTCTTCAATTAATCTAACTCTTAAATTAATTACCCAAGAAAATTAAAATAAGCATTCACATTTTCATACATTAACATAACACTTTATATTAATTGCTCATGAAAATAAATAAGCATATAAATTACTTTCATAAATATAACTCTTTATATTATTTACTAAAGTAATTTCATGCTCAATGCTTCTCAATTTTCATCCATTTAATCTTAACAATTTATATTAAATACTCATGAAAATAAAATTCATACATATTTCATACATTATAACATTTATAATAATAACTATGCACGAATATGCTTAACCTATGGTGGGATTTTAAGCTAAATGACATACTTTATGCAACAATCAATTAATTTAATACATACATCACATGCATAATTAAATTAAAAGTACCAAAATTGACCGGCATATTTGGTATATCCTAAGAAATTGAAAGCAATTTAAATTACAATAATTTAAATCCAAGACATATCTTGGTCTTCAAATATTTTCCTTTTTGGCATTTACAATTGATCTAATCAAAAGTATAAATCTAATGCCAACAAATATGCCTAAATAATCAATTTTGTAAATTAAAACAATATCACATATATGAAATTAAAATACCCACCATTGAACCAATGCTAATTTTAGAGAAACGAAATTAAATCTACGATCGGCTCTGATACCAATTGAAAGGATTTGGAATTCCCCAATTCCGTTAAAGCGGAAGCGTAATTGGGACCGATTCGTAGTTAATTTTGTTTATCCAAAAATACTATTGCATTGGTTAAAACATAGAACAAATTCTATAGAAACTTAAGGCTAAGCATACAAAATTTAGATCTAAATCTATAATAAAGAAAAGAGAAGCAAACCTCCGTTGACGACTCTGAATACTTCAACGGATGATTCTTGATTGTTCTGCAACAACGAAGAACACCACCATTTGATCTTCCCCGCTATAACTCTGAGATTAGGAACGTAGTTGTGGGACTACCTAATCTTGAATGGGAAAAACTCTAGAGAGAAAATTCTCCCTAAAGTTCATGAGTTGAGAGAATATGAGAGGGAGGCTAGAGAGAATGCAAGAGTGCATTCTTGTGGCCTTATGTTGTTGTACTTAAACCCTAGGTTTAGTGTTCTATTTATAGAAGAAAGGCCATGAATAAAATATTCATTTAAAATCAATTATTTCCATAATTGATTTAATCTTTTCCATAATTAATCAATTCCATAACCAACCAATTCCATGACCAATCAATTCCATAATTGATTAATCTTTTCCATAAATGATTGATCACTTCCATAAGTGATTAAATCATTTCCATAAATGATTAATTACTTCCATAAGTGATTAATCATTTTCATAATTGATTAATTTCCAATTAATTAATTCTTTAATTAATTAATCACCAATTAAATATCATATATTTAATTTCAGACCTTCTATTAGTTAATTAATTAATTACCCAATTAAATATCATATATTTAATTTGAGACCTTCAATTAATTAATTCTATAATATGAATCAAATTCATATTAAAATTTGAACTCCTTCAAATTCTCTTATATCCTATAAATTTAATATGAATCAAATTCATATTAATATTTGAACTTCTTCAAATATTTATTTCTCTCATAGACTATAGTTTAATTAAATCTCATTTAATTTAAACTAAATTGAATAATTAATTAATTCATAATTAATTAATTTATCTTCTAATTAAATACCATATATTTAATTAGACATATATTTGAACTCTTTCAAATATATCAATCTCTCAATATAATAAAGTTTAATCTAAAATTAAACTTTATATTTTAATGCATCACTATACATTATATTAATTTGTATCTCGTACAATTAACTTAATTCCCAATATGAATTTGAACTATTCAAATTCTCTCAAGATATATTTGTTCCTAATTACTCTTTACGAGCTAGCAGGGGGACCTAATGGACCTACAGATCAGAAGCTCCAATGATATGAGGTTAATAGATTAAACTCATTAATCAGGTTAACCAATATTCATTAACTGTGGGTCATTCCACTAAAGACCCACAGCTGAACTCTTCTCACTGTAGAACATTTCTGTGTCCATGGATGTAGACCTATGCCGGTAAGTCAATCCTCCACGAGTGTTCGTAATCACGGCTGGGTCAAATTACCGTTTTACCCTTGTGTTACATCTGTCTCCTTAAGTACCAGTGCTCCTATAATGAACAACCTGTTTATGGTCCAACCATTAAACAGAAAGTCCCTCTCGGGCCAGTGAGAGGGCGGGATCCCTTTGTTCAAGTCCCGGAGTCACCACTTAAGGGAACACTCATCTACTTCTCCTAGATGTGGGAAGGAGTGAATTCCTTCTTGTGTTGTCATGTCCCCAGCCTCCCACTCGGTCTTGTCCCCAAAAAGGAAGGCATATTGAGTCGGCGTATTGGCCACTCTCACCCATGCTAATCAAAGGACAATCCCTCATGAGAAGGAGTTCATGACACACTCAGGATTAAGACTGAGTTACCTAGGTCATTGTATTGAAACAGTAAACTAACTAGTTAACGGTGTTACATCTAGTGGTTTACTATTTCGTGGTCCGGTCTTATGCAAACTCATTGCATAGGATACCCCCGCTCGCATGTCTCCTACATGGACGCCATGGATTAATACGCCTGTATCGAATACAAAGCGGGCCGTATCACATAGTGTTACCAGGATAAGGTACCCAACATTATCCTTGTACTATAGACCTTTTAGGTTGTTACTTGAACACCAATCCCCGTATGTCCCCACATACTAGTTCAAGTCACATGTAAACAACCTTGGATCTTAGTTTATTGGATTTGAGTCAAATTGTGCAATATTTAACAATAACACTTTATTGTAGAAACTCAATAACACTTTATTGAAACAAGTATACAATTTGTTTACATTCACTATCTACGAGTTTTAGGGCATAAAACCCAACAGGTTCGTGAATTCTAGACCAATTGTGGAGCTGTATTTTATGTAATAGGATAGTATTAAAGCTTTAATTAGAGTAATTTTTGCTTTAATTATCCTAGGGGCCAATTAAACTGGTTTATTTGCTATTTAAATGCTTTGTGGATGTCATTTAAATTTTAATCCCACCTTAGGATATAAAGCATGCTCATGCATTATGTATGTTATAATATGATTATGATGTATGGAATAATGCATGGATTTTCATGATTGATTTAATATATAGTTGAGTTATATTAAATTCATGAAAATGGAAAAGTATGATGCCAACAACTACATAGTTTTAATATAAGAGTTATATTAAAATCAAATTGTTTGCAGCATGTTACTATGATTTACCATTTTTGGCAATAATTAATTGTTAATTTATTAAAATGGAAATCATGTTGCATTGAGCATGAAACATCCATAGGTTAATATAATTGTTATATTAATTTTCATGCAATGCAATATTGTATAGTTTAAATTTGATTAATTTGAATTTGATTGTTAATTAAATTAAACTATAGTATGCATGATTATAGGGCTAATCATTAAAATTTTGAAATAGTTTAAAATTTATGATTAGAAACCGTCAATCTATAATCAAGATATGCATGCTCACATAGGATCTTAAGTTAAAATGAATTAATTTTAATGAGTTAAAATTAATTAGACCTAAGATCATTTTCTAATAGGATTAGAAATTCTTACTTAGTTTTAAAATAGTTTTAATGAACTAAGTAGGACAAACATTCTTGAGATTATAAGGGAACTCTACCAGTGAAGTTCTGTCTAAGGATTGGAGGTATTTAAGTTGACGGTATACGGAACACCTCCTACCTGGGAACTGATCTGGAACATTGGAGTTGAATTAATCACAGGTTAATGTTAGAATAATGTCGCTAGGTAAATTAAATTTGTTTAATACACCTAGACATTAGGTCTTATTATAATAGTTATAATAGGACTAGACTTAGATAAATGACTTAGCCGGATTTATCTAGGTCTAATCAAAACCTAAAATATCCGATAGGTTACTTTAGTGGGAGGAAAATTACAAAACTTGATTTAAATCGAGTTTTGCTCCTACGTCCCTGTATAGTTCACACCGTGAGATCCATGCTCGGCTTCGTGTCGTCGTAGAGCGGCCTCCCTTCGGAAAGTGTTTGCATGGGTCAATACCAAGGTGAATGGGGAAAGTGACTATAGTAAGTGGGAGCGGGACGCGTGTCAACGTATCCTTCGGTCTCCACCCCTAGGTCACACCGTGAGAGTCCTATGATCCGCCTGCGTGTTGCCCTGGAGCAACCATCCCTTCGGAGGGCCTGATCATAGGATTCGGAACACCGTGAACTCCTGAATAGGATAGGATCGCTTAGGCTAATTACCAACTGTTGTCTTTCCTAACGGTAGCCTGTTGGTCCATGCCTCTGAGATCTGAAAGTGGGAGGGTAACACTTACGGGGAGGAGTTAATTTGTTAACAAATCCTTGACCGAACAACGGTGGTTAATATCTAATGGAATATGAGTTATTCTGGTATTAGAAATTGACTGAGAAGAGTCTCATTTTAGAGGAGGAACAACTGATCACCCTTCGGTGGCTGTTCTTCTAAACCTCTAAAGCATCGTTGCGAAACAAAATCATAGTTTTATTAGGGTTCTTTGATTGTTTGTTTGCAAAATTGATTGGATGTATGCAATTGTTTGTATTGCTTGTGTGATGGGTTAAGGCAAAGATAACTAATGCGGTCAATTGTTTGTTTTTTCAGCAATGTCTTCCTCTATTATCTCCTTGCTTAAAAACGAACAACTAACGGGCGAAATTTTTCCACAATGGAAATCGAATCTAAATACCATTCTCGTGGTAGAGGATCTAAGGTTCGTCTTAACTGAGGAATGTCCTCCCGTTCCCCCTCGCACTACCACTCAGGCAGTAAAGGATGCCCATGAACGCTGGACTAAGGCCAATGAAAAGGTCAAAGTCTATATACTGGTCAGCTTGTCTGAAGTGTTGGCCAAGCGTTATGAAAACGTGGAAACTGCCAGGGAGATTATGAATTCCCTGCAGGAGATGTTTGGACTCCCGTCCTATCAGCTCCAGCACGATGCCTTGAAGAACGTCTTCAATGCCAAGATGCAAGAGGGTCAGTCTGTTCGGGAACACGTCCTGGACATGATTAACCAATTCAATATTGCTGAGGCAAATGGCGGGGTAGTCTGCGAGAGAAGTCAGGTTGCGTTCATCCTTCACTCGCTTCCAGCGAGCTATCTGTCTTTCAGGATGAACGCGAGCATGAATAAGATTCAGTTCAACCTGACTACCCTCCTCTCGGAGTTACAGATTTATGTGTCCTTGCAGAAAAGCAAGGGCAAAAATGTGGTAAAAGGAGAGGCCAATGTGGCCGATTCCAAAAAGAAGTTCCTGAAGGGTTCATCCTCAGGGACTAAATCTGTACCTCAAGCTTCTTCATCGAAGCAAATCCAGAAGAGGAAGGGAGACAAGGGGAAGGCTCCTGCACAAGCTGTGCAAGGTAAGGGCAAGGGCAAGGTCGTGGCCGACAAAGGCAAATGCTTCCACTGCAATGCAGATGGTCATTGGAAGCGCAACTGTCCCCGTTACCTCGCAGAGAAGAAGAGAGAAAAGGAAGGTAAATTCGATTTACTTGTATTAGAGACTTGTCTCGTCGAACATGATGAGTTTGCCTGGATACTGGATTCGGGAGCCACTAATCATGTTTGCTCTTCTTTTCAGGGAAATGATTTCCAACAGCTGGCAGATGGTGAAATGATTCTCAAGGTTGGAACAGGAGAGGTCGTTTCAGCTCGTGCAGTGGGAGCTGCAAAATTATTCTTTAGAAATAAGTTTTTGATTTTAGAGAACTTGTTTTTGGTTCCTAGAATTAAAAGGAACCTTATTTCTGTTTCCGCTTTGTTAGAACATGAATACACAATTTCTTTCCTGCTTAATGAAGCTATTATTTCAAGAAATGATATTTTTATTTGTTCTGCTCAGCGTGAGAATAATTTATTTGTGTTAAGACCAACTGATGCTAAGGCTATTTTAAGTCATGAAATGTTTAAAACGGCCGAAACGCAAAACAAAAGGCAAAAGATTTCTCCTCTAAGTAACAATACGTATCTTTGGCACCTTCGTCTCGGTCATATTAACATCGATCGGATCGATCGTTTGGTTAAAAATGGAATTCTAACTGATATAGAAGATACATCTTTACCACCTTGTGAATCGTGTCTCGAGGGTAAAATGACCAAGAGGCCTTTTACTGGAAAAGGTTATAGGGCCAAAGAACCACTCGAACTGATACATTCGGATCTTTGTGGTCCAATGAATGTAAAGGCTCGAGGTGGTTATGAATATTTCATCTCTTTCATAGATGATTATTCTCGATACGGTTACTTATACCTGATGGGCCATAAGTCTGAGGCTCTTGAAAAGTTCAAAGAGTTTAAGGCTGAGGTAGAAAACCTATTGGGTAAAACAATTAAAACGCTTCGATCAGATCGAGGTGGAGAGTATTTGGATCAACGATTTCAGGACTATATGATAGAACATGGAATCCAATCCCAACTCTCGGCACCTGGTACACCTCAGCAGAATGGTGTATCAGAAAGGAGAAATAGAACCTTGTTAGACATGGTTCGATCTATGATGAGCTATGCTCAGTTGCCTAGCTCGTTTTGGGGGTATGCAGTAGCAACTGCAGTACATATTCTTAACAATGTTCCCTCAAAGAGTGTTTCTGAAACTCCTTTTGAGTTATGGAAGGGGCGTAAACCTAGTTTGCGTTACTTCCGTATCTGGGGTTGTCCTGCACATGTGTTAGTGACTAATCCTAAGAAATTGGAACCACGTACGAGAATGTGCCAATTTGTTGGATACCCGAAAGAAACGAGAGGTGGTCTTTTCTACGACCATCAAGATAATAAAGTATTTGTATCGACAAATGCAACTTTCTTGGAGGAAGACCACATTCGAGATCATAAACCACGAAGTAAGTTAGTATTAGGAGAAGCTATAGAAGGATCAACAAGAGTTGTTGATGAATCTGGTCCTTCAACAAGAGTTGTTGGAGAATCTAGTTCTTCTCGTCAATCTAGTCCTCCTCACGTAGTGGGAGAGCTTCGATGCAGTGGGAGGGTTGTGATACAACCCAACCGCTACTTGGGTTTAACGGAAACACAAGTAGTCATACCTGATGACGGCGTAGAAGATCCATTGTCTTATCGTCAGACAATGAATGACGTAGATAAGGACGAGTGGGTCAAAGCTATGGACCTTGAGATGGAGTCTATGTACTTCAATCAAGTTTGGGAACTTGTAGATCCACCTGAAGGGGTTAAACCCATTGGGTGTAAATGGATCTATAAGAGGAAAAGAGATGCTGCTGGGAAAGTACAGACTTTCAAAGCGAGACTTGTAGCAAAGGGTTATACCCAACGAGAAGGGGTGGACTATGAAGAAACCTTTTCTCCAGTTGCTATGCTTAAGTCCATAAGAATTCTCTTATCCATTGCCACGTTTTATGACTATGAAATATGGCAAATGGATGTCAAGACAGCTTTTTTGAATGGCAACCTTGACGAGAGTATTTTTATGTCTCAACCCGAAGGGTTCATAACCCAAGGTCAGGAGCAAAAGGTTTGTAAACTGAATCGATCCATTTATGGGTTGAAACAGGCCTCTAGATCTTGGAATATTAGATTTGATACTGCGATCAAATCTTTTGACTTTGACCAAAATGTTGATGAGCCTTGTCTATACAAGAAAATCAACAGGAATAAAGTAGCTTTCCTCGTATTTTATGTTGACGACATCCTACTCATTGGAAATGATGTAGGGTATCTCTCTGACGTAAAAGAATGGCTAGCAGTCCAATTCCAAATGAAAGATTTGGGTGAGGCCCAATATGTTATCGACATCCAGATTATTCGGGATAGAAAGAACAAAACACTAGCTCTGTCTCAAGCAACGTATATCGACAAGATGTTGGCCCGATATTCGATGCAGAACTCCAAGAAGGGCTTATTGCCTTTCAGGCATGGGGTTCACTTGTCTAAGGAACAGTCTCCTAAGACACCTCAAGAGGTTGAGGATATGAGACGGATTCCCTACGCCTCTGCAGTGGGTAGCTTAATGTATGCTATGCTATGCACGAGACCTGACATCTGTTATGCTGTAGGGATTGTCAGCAGATATCAGTCAAATCCAGGGTTAGACCACTGGACCGCCGTTAAAGGAATCCTCAAGTATCTTAGGAGAACGAGGGACTACATGCTGGTGTTTGGGGCTAAAGAGTTAGTTCTCACTGGATACACCGACTCTGACTTCCAAACTGACAAGGATTCTAGGAAATCCACGTCAGGGTCAGTTTTCACCCTTAACGGGGGAGCTATAGTTTGGAGAAGTATAAAGCAAGGATGCATAGCAGACTCCACGATGGAGGCTGAGTATGTAGCTGCTTGTGAAGCAGCGAAGGAAGTTCTTGATAGATTTGGAAGTTGTTCCAAATATGAACTTGCCCATTACGTTATACTGTGACAACAGTGGGGCTGTAGCCAATTCAAAGGAACCTCGCAGCCACAAACGAGGTAAACACATAGAGAGGAAGTATCATCTGATTCGTGAGATTGTGCAAAGAGGAGATGTGGTCGTGACCAAGATCGCTTCCGAGCACAACATTGCTGATCCGTTTACGAAGGCCCTCTCGGCTAAAGTGTTCGAGGGTCATCTAGAAAGTCTAGGTCTTCGAGACATGTATATAGCGTAATCTAGGGCAAGTGGGAGATGTGTAATGGGTGTAAGGATGCCCTAGTTTATTGTATTTTGTATATTTACTTTCCATGTAATGTACAACATACATGTACCATTTCCAACTTTGGATTGTATTGTATATACTTTCCCTTAAACTTGAGTTTTAGTTCAAGTGGGAGTTTGTTGGGTTTTATGCCCTAAAACTCGTAGATAGTAAATGTACATTTGACCGAACATTAATAAAAGTGATGTATTATTTAATGTTTGTATTATATCTTGTCTTATTTACCCTAATCCAATAAACTAAACATCCAAGGCTAATAGAATGAGGCTTGAACTAGTATGTAGGGACATACGGGGATCAATGTTCAAGTTTTAGCCTAAAGGGTCTGTAGTATAGGGATAAGGCTGGGTGCCTTATCTTGGTGACACTATGGATACGGCCCGCTTTGTATATTGATACAAACGTATTGATCCAACGCGTTCATGTAGTTGACATGCGAGTGGGGGTATCCTGTGCAATGAGTTTGCACAAAGACCGGACCGCGAAATAGTTAACCACTAACTGTAACACCGTTAGTTAGCTCGGTTTCTATTTCACTAGGATGACCTAGGCAACTTGGCCTTAATCATGAGTGGATTATGGACTCCTGTCCATGAGGCATTGTCCTTTGATTTGTACGGGTGAGAGTGGCCAATTCGCCGACTCAATAAGCCTACCATTTTGGGGACAAGACCGAGTGCGGAGCTGGGAACATAGTCTTACAAGATGGAATTCACTCCTTCGTGACATTTAGGGTAAGTAGAGGTGTGTTCCCTTAAGTGGTGACTCCGGGTCTTGAACAATGGGCCCTACCCTCTCTATGGCACGAGAGGGACTTCTGTTTGTTGGTTGGACCTCAAACAGGTTGTTCATTAGAGGAGCACTGGTACTTAAGGACCAAGAGGTAGCCCAGGGGTAAAACGGTAATTTGACCTAGCTGGGGTACGAACACACGTGAAGAGCTAACTTCCTGTTAACGGTCGATATCCGTGGACACAGAAATATATCTACAGTGAGAAGAGTGCAACTGTGGTTCTTTAGTGGAGTGAACCACAGTTAACGAACATTGATTAACTTGGTTAATGAGTTTAGCCAATTAATCTCATATCGTTGGAGCTTCTGATCTGTTGGTCCATTAGGTCCCACCGATGACTCAATTAAGGTGTTGAGGTTATTTTCTAGGGAAAGTTGAGTATTCGAAAGGGTTCGAATACAAAGGTAAAATATGAATTTGATTCATGTGGATACTATAGGTTATAATTAATGTGCATTAGATGTGCGTTAATACTATAGTTTTTTATGAGAGAATTATGATTAAATATGCGATATTTAATTATAATATTAATTAATTATAGAATTAATTAATTGCTGTTTTAATTTAATTAAATTTAGATTTAATTAGATTAAAACTATAGGTTATGTGAGGGATAATCATTTAAATATAGTTTAAATGAATTTGTTATTTAATTATGAATTGAATAACTTAATTTTAATTTAATTTAATTAATTTTCAAATTAATTAAATTGATTTTAAAATTAATTCAACTGATATTTTATCAGTTATTAGGTCGTGGTTGTTTTGGCCTATTTTATCTCCCTCGCACGCCTAATAAGGGGAAGTTACGGATTTTTGGAGACGTTCGTTCATTTTGTTTGTGGCTCTCGATTTTACAGAGTTTTTTTTTTCCAGAAAATCCTAATCCCTCTCTCAGACTCTCTCTGCAATTTTTCCCTAAGAAACTAGATCCCACAATCTCCCTCACGGTTTTCTTACAGAGTCCATTGGTGAATCCTCGTGGTAGTGTTCGTGTGGGATTTGTAGCGAATAACAAGAGTTGCTTGTTGCTGGAATTTTCTGCAATCCAAAGGGATTTAGGCGATTCGATCAAGAATTTCTTCAAGGGTAAGTGACTCTTGGCCTAGGATCGATAGGATCCAATTCTAGAGTAGATCTAGAATTTTTATTTATTTTTCCAGCATGCTTTCATGTGTTTTACAGCATGTATATGTTTTCTTTTCTGCTGTAAAATATTTATTTTTGCCAATGTATCGGTATTCCGATCATGTTTTGTTTTGGGAAAAAGGTCTCTGATATGTTTCCGTTGCACAAGGGCTTTTATCCCTTCATGTTCAAGCCTCGGAATCAGCCCTTAAGGGAACACACATCTACTTAATTACCCCAATAGGGGAAGGAGTGAATTCCATCTTGTATTGTTATGTTCCCAGCCCCCATTCGGTCTTGCCTCTGAAATGGTAGGATTATTGAGTCGGCGAACTTGCCACTCTCACCCATACAAATCTAAGAACAATCCCTCCTGAAAGGGGTTCATAACAGACTCAGGATTTGAGATTGAGTTTCCTAGGTCATCCTATTGAAATAGAAACCTAAACTAGTTAACGACGTTACATCTAGTGGTTACTATTTCGCGGTCTGGTTTTATGCAAACTCATTGCATAGGATACCCCCACCCGCATGTCTCCTACATGGATGCTTTGGATCATTGCATCTGTATCGAATACAAGGTGGGTCGTATCACATAGTGTCACCAAGATAAGGTACCCAGCCTTATCCCTATACTACAGACCTTTTAGGTTGTTATTTGGACACCGATCCCCATATGTCCGCACATACTAGTCCAAGTTTCATTTAAACAACCTTGGATCTTAGTTTATTGGATTTAGGGTTTATTAATGCAAACTCGATTATTTAATAACCAAATTACTGAATCACTCAAATAACGCTTTATTGAGATCGATTAATTTCTTTCGTTTACTATCTACGAGTTTTAGGGCATAAAACCCAACACGCTCGACACTACACTCTCCTTTTACAGTGGGAATAGGGTGAAAATCCCTACAAACACTAAGGTTTGATGTCTAACTAAGGTTAAAATTCAGTCTTCTAAGAAGGACCTCGGACATCCCTACTCATGGGCGTCTACTAGGGTTCTGTCACCACCCTCTTCTTCCCAGTGAGTTATGCTTGGATTTGACTTCGAATCAAAACCTTATATAGTGTCGGGAGTAGTTGAAGAGCCACGAAATAGGTGCTGGTAGGTAGCCCAGTCATTTTCGAGGTCAAAACGTAAAAGTCTCGTTCAAAACGACCAGCGACGGATTCGAAACAGCCTCTATTTTTCCAGAAATGTGGTCACATTTGAAATTTGCCTTCCCAGAAATGCGATCGCATTTCATGGCATTTTCCATCTTTCCTCTGTTTTCCTGCACAACACCAATTTGGGTCAAATTCCTATCAAATTGAGTCTTTTTAAGCACATTTAAGCATAATTTGACAAATGTGACTCTCAGCTCTTTAACTCATCAACTTTAACATAATTCGAGCTCGGGAATAGTAAAATTGATCTAAACATTCAACTTTTGACAAGAAAATGAGCTAGATATAAGGGTCAAATAGGTATATTTTTTACCCTTATCACACACAACTGATCCTGCCACACATTTGCCTCAATGGTGCTTTCTGCAACTATTAAACAGCAGCTTCTCATTACTAGTGCCTCCTTGACGATTCGCCTGCTGCTTCTGTGTCTGAGGGGGTCGGGCCTTTCCTGATGATCGCTGAGATCGCTGGAAATTTGAGCTCGTGTGGTTAAACTTCCTTTTTTGTCCTAACGGTAGACCAAAATCGAAAGTCGTTTGAGGCCCACTCCTTGGACGTTTATCTATCAGGGTGGCTACTCGCAATGCCGCCGCGTAGTCTGATGGTGTGAGGGCTGCCACAATTCCCTGAACCTCATCCTTCAATCCCATGCTAAAGCGTTCAACTTTCTTTGTCTTGGTGTCCACCATCTCAGGAGCAAAACGTGATAGCCTGGTAAATTCTCTCTCATATTCTTCTACCGATCGATTGCCCTAAGTCAGCTTCATAAATTCAGCTTACTTCCTGTTGCGAGTCGGAGTGGGATAATACTTACGGAAGAATGCCTCTTTAAACTCTAACCACGTCATAGGGCCTCCACTCATGTCGATCGACCTTTCAGCTGACTCCCACCATAAGAGTGCGTCATCAGTTAGAATAAACACCACACAATGCACCTTTTGATCCTCCGGGCACTTCATGTATCGAAAGATTGTCTCCATGGATGATAACCACAACTCGGCCTCGGATGGGTCCTTGGGCGACCCATTGAAAGAGCGAGGATTGTATTTCCTAAAATCTCGCAAGCATCGGGCTTCTTCTGACACATTTCGCTGGTTTGAAACTAGTCGGACCACCAATGCCTGAACAGTTTGCAGCAGTAGCACCGTAGTGGTATGTTCCTCAGGTTGTGCCACAACAAGGTCTCCCTCCCGAACCACCTGTTGCACCAACGGTGGGTTCTCGTTGAGGTTCATCGGCTGCTCCACTGGTGGATCAACTACTCTTGGATTCACGCGTGCCCTATCTAGTCTTCCATGTTAGGGAGTTGAGAGTCACATTTGTCAAATTATGCTTATTTGTGCTTAAAAAGACTCAATTTGATATGAATTTGACCCAATTTGGTGTTGTGCAGGAAAACAGAGGAAGGCTGGAATTTACCTAGAAATGCGACCGCATTTCTGGGAAGACTAAAATCAAATGCGTCCGCATTTCTGGAAAAACAGAGGTCGTTCCGAGTCCGTCGCGGGTCGCTTTCAATGAGACTTTTGCGCACCTAATCTGTCGTTTTGACCCCGAAAATGACTGGGCTACCTACCAGCACCTATTTCGTGGCTCCTCAACTACTCCCCACACTATATAAGCTCGTGATTCAAAGAGAAATTCAAGCATAACTCACTGGGAAGAAGAGGGTGGTGACAGTACCCTAGTAAACGCCCATGAGTAGGGATGCCCGAGGTCCTTCTTCGAAGACTGAATTCTAACCTTAGTTAGACATCAAACCTTAGTGTTTGTAGAGATTTTCACCCATTCCCACTTGTAAAAGCGAGAGAGTGGAGTGTCGAGCAAACTCTAGAAGGATTGGATAAAAAAAAAAACCCTAGTATTTAGCTACGACCATTATTTCCAGCACTTGTCACTTTTCATTTATCTGTATTTTTTACATTTTATTTTCAATGGAAAGTTGTTCATTTGCACTTTATCCCACCATGCTTAGCTAAATTCCGTTGAGGGGTTCAATATGGTGAATTCCCTTATGGTTCAATAGCTTGAAAGTGTTTATTTGCTTAAGTTTCTATTCAATGCATGTCATTTTTTATTGATTATCATTCTGATCTTGCTGAGTTTAAATTGACCACTTAGACATTGCATGCTATGTGAGTTTGATCTCGAAAGGGACAGACGATATCGGTTCCCATAAAGGTGATATAGGAGAAAAAGCTCGAAAGAGATTCTTCGGTGTTATAGGGCAAGCTGCCTAAGGCACCCTATAACAACTATAGGGTTATAGATTGCATTCATTAATTATCTATGTCAGAGTCGAGTCAGAGAAATGTGAACAACGGTACTCGCTTAGCCTTCTAACGGTTCTTGGGAGCAATGCCAAATAGAAGATAAATCTGACCCAATGCATTGAATAGGCTTAAGTTGAATAATCTATGATTAAAGTTATTTGCCTTTGGGATGAAACTATATTGAATACCTCGTTTTATTTATTATTGTTATTTCTTTATTTAATTGTGTTATTTATCTTCCAAAAATCAATCACAATTATTTCTTTGGTTACCTATTTTAATCAATCATTTGAGCAGTTTCTTCTTCAAATCTGAGTTTCCAATTTAGTCCTTGTGGGATCGATACCCTTGGAATACTTCTAAGGTTTTTTATTACTACGTGCGATAGTGTATACTTGCACTAAGGTTGGCTGAATTATTCTCATTCCATTATCTATCACTTTACTAACTTATACATTTTAGCCTCTGTCGCACCAAGTTGTTGGAACCGTTGTCGGGGACCAAAAGTGAAACCAGTTTTGTTTATTTGAAAATGTGATTCGATTGCGACCACATTTCTGTCTCAAAGGAAATTTGACTTTAATTTGCAATTTTTTCTCTTGGAGGTTGAGGTTAGTGCATGAACAAAGGGTGTCCACTCCTTGATATTGATCCTGAGATAGAAAGAACCTTTCGTCGTCGTAGGAAAGAGCAAAGACGAAAGAGAAGGGAACAACAAGAGTTGAGCGCACAAGAACCTCTAGAAAAAGCTTCTTATATACAAGAGTTTCCGATGGAACAACCTGGAGTCGATATCAAGTTAACCCACAGAACCATGGAAGGGAGCAAAATGGTGGGAGAATTCCACCAGTTCCTCCAATTCCACCGGTGCCACAACAACAAAATCCAATTCATATTGCTGCAGACCGCAATAGAGAAATAAGGGACTATGCTTTACCTGTTTTTCAGACTTTAAATCCAGGAATTTTGGAGCCACCGATTGATGCTCCATAGTTTGAACTCAAACCAGTGATGTTCAAAATGTTGAATACCCGGGGCCAGTTTTCTGGACTTCCAAATGAAGACCCACATAAACACATAAAGGTATTTTTGAGAGTTTGCAATTCTTTTAATGTTACAGGAGTGCCTGAAGATACTTTGAAGCTAAAGCTTTTTCCATTTTCTTTGTACGGAGATGCTGAAGCTTGGTTGGACTCATTCTCTCCAAACTCCATCACTTCTTAGAACGATTTGGCTGAGAAATGTTTAGAGAAGTTTTTTCCTTCTAATAAAAATGTCAAATATAGAGCTAAAATTTTTGCATTTAAACAATCTTACAATGAACCTCTGGATGCAGCCTGGGGAAGATTTCAAAGGCTGGTTCGGAAGTTTCCACACCACGGATTGCCTGCTTGCATCATCTTAGAGCATTTTTACAACGGATTAGATCAAGCTTCAAAGGCAGTAGTCAATGCATTTGCAAAAGGATCCTTCTTAAAGAAGTTTGCAAATGAGGCACATGCTATTTTGGACACCATAGCCACAAACAATAAACATTGGGGAGAAACTGAGCCAACAACAATTTTGAAGAATCCAACTAAAGCAGTAGAGACAGAGGCTAATTCTACCATGCAAGCTCAAATCAAGGCTTTCCACAGCATGATGATGAGCATGACCATGAGCAACCAAGCAAACATAGCCCCTGCCAATGCTATTTCTTCTCCCTGCTGTGAAATTTGTAATGAAGAACACACTGTTGACAACTGTCCACTAAATCCCACGTCTGTCTTTTATGTAGGTCAGCAAGGGAACCAGAACCAGAACAGATGGAATCCATACTCGGCTACATACAACCCAGGTTGGAGACAACATCCAAACTTCTCTTGGGGAGGACAAGCCGACTCAAGTAATTCCAATACAAATCAGTTCAGGAACCCTCCTACACAACAACAGCCACAAAAGAACTTCCAACCAGTTCAAGTGCAGAATCAAGAGTCAAATCTAGAGGCTCTTATGAAAGAGTATATGGCAAGAAACGATGCTGCCGTCAGAAATTTGGAAGTACAGATTGGACAGATTGCTCAAGAAATAAAAAATAGACCACAAAGGACGTTTTTCCCAACAAGACTGAGATTCCTCATCGAGAAGGAAAAGAGCAGTGCAAGGCAGTCACCTTGAGAAGTGGATTAGAGTATGATGGCCTAAAATACCCCGTGAATCAAGAAGTAAGAAAGATCCCAGAAGAAGCTCAATAAAAGTTTCCAGAAAAGAAGTCAGAAATTACCTTAGAAGTTAGACAGAATAAAAGCAATGAAGAAAAGACCAAGGGGCATGAAGCCTTGGAAGAAAAAGATGAAAATTCAAGTTTCAGAGAAAAAACAGGGGTATGCGAACACAATTGCGACCGCAAAACCTGAAAAGTTTGTTATAGATCCAAAATACAGACCACCTCTACCATATCCTCAAAGATTTAAATATGCTTCGCATGATGCACAGTTTAAAAAGTTTTTAGATGTTTTAAAGCAGCTACATATCAATATTCCATTGGTAGAAGCACTCGAACAGATGCCTACCTACGTGAAGTTCCTGAAGGACATTCTATCAAAGAAAAGAAGATTGGGAGAATATGAAACAGTTGCACTCACTGAATGCTCTAGTGCACTGGTCAAGAATGAGATTCCTCCCAAGCTCAAGGACCTAGGAAGTTTCACCATTCCATGCTCCATTGGAGGAAGGAATGTAGGCAGGGCTTTATGCGATCTAGGAGCGAGTATAAACCTGATGCCATACTCAGTTTTTCAACAGTTGGGGATAGGTGAAGCAAGACCAACAACTGTAACCTTACATTTAGCTGACAAGTCACTAACACAACCTATTGGCAAAATTGAAGATGTGTTAGTCAAGGTTGATAAATTTGTATTCCCAGCAGATTTCATCATTCTGGATTGTGAAGCTGATAAGGAAGTGCCAATCATTTTAGGACGACAATTCTTAGCAATTGGCAGGACCTTAATTGATGTCCAAAAAAAAGAGTTGACCATGAGGGTCAATGACCAGCAAGTCACTTTTAATGTGATGAATGCAATGAAATATCCAAGAGATCTTGAAGAGTGTTCTATGATTGATGAAATTGATGTACTCTCCCGGTCTACTCTTCAGGAAATGATGAAAGGAGAAACATTGGAAGATTTACTTGGAGAACAAGAAGAAAAATGTGGGAAAAAGATTGAAGTAGAAGAAACTAATCAACAACCCATGAATAGACAAAGAATCAAACCCTATTGGGGGAAGGGCTTTGAAGATGAAGTAGCCCATGTTTCTGTGATTGACCTGGTATGAATTCTATTCCTAAGATTGTTTTTGTATGTTATGTGGATCTATAATAAATAAAAATAAAAATAATATAGATAGGAACCCAAAGTATATGGACAAGAGTAAAAACTTTGTCTATGAAAATCCTGTCTAGGAAAAGGTACTTAAGTTGACCGTAGGGAACACCTTTTCCTGGGGATTTACCTGGGAGTTTGAAAAGTCCAAGTTATTTTGTATCCATCTATTTTCAAGAAAAAGAAATAAATAATCATGATTAAGCATGTGAACTTTCTAAAATGTTTGTGATTGTTTAAGCAAATAAAGGAAAGAAAGAAAAACAAAGGAAAAAGTTAGAAAAAAAATAAAAAAAATAAAGAAGGCAGAGTACTGAGGAAAATGCGATCGCATTTCTCCCCAGTGCATTTGGAAATACGATCGCATTTTCCAAAAGTCAGAGGCAGTGACGTCATTTAAAATGACCATCACGTGACCTAATTTAGAAAACTATAAATAGCTGACTTTAAGTTCTTTTCCTCTTCACCAACCACTTAGACTTTCAGTATTCAAGTCAAAAACCAAAACTCTTCATATTCACTGTCTTGAAACCGAAACCCACGAGCAAGAACAATGAAGAACACGCCAAAATCGTCTTCATCCCGTAAGATTACTCGATCTCAAAGTAATCTACCTACCCAAGCTGAAGCAAGCGTTCGACGGCAAGAAGAACAACCCGACGCCACCATGCACGGCACGAGAAGGACGAGACCTTCGGGTTTCTCGCCGGCGATTATGGACCAAGGAACCAGCGTTCAAACTCCTTCTTCCTCGACAATGCTGGCTACCTCGAGGGAGAATTCGAGTTCATCCCAACCAAAAAAGGTCCACGCACACCGAATCCCTTCATAAAACCCAAAAACCCTCGAGCCAACCATTAAGAAAACGCTCAAGGGAATGGTTTAAAATGATCCAGGAGATGGGAGCCCAAAGGCGTGCAGCTCTTGAAGAAGAAGCAAGAAGGTGTCACGAAGAAGAAACCGCCCAAGTTGAAGAAAGCTCTTGGCAAGGAGGAAATCCAACGGGTAAAAATTAGGAACCTTCTACTAACCCTTCTTCGTCTTGTAGGGAAAAAACATTTGTTACTTACAGTGCAAGGAAGAAGAGTCCCAAGAAGGTTGCACCTGAACAGCCGCTTGTCATCGAGCCCTTCAAAGTGGCAAGAATGCCCCCGGATGTGTTCGAGGACATGATCTGCCAGGCCGTGGCCCAAGCCCTCCTGATTGTTGAAGGTTATAGGGCTGAGCAAGATGCCCTGAGGAATATCCAGGCTGAGAAAGAGATGGAAAATCAGAGTATGAGCGAGGAAGATGAATTTGCAAGAAAAAGAGACTTTGAAGAAGAAAAAGAAGCTGAAAAAAAGAATGAAAAGGAAAGACAAGAGGCCGAGAGGGCCTTAGAAGTTGAAAAAGAAAGAAAACGGGATGAAGAACTCAGGAGAGCAGCCACTGAATTGCAGCTCCTTGAAGAAGAAAAGCGAAGAAGAGAAATTTTGAAAGAAGAAGAGAAAAGAAAAAAAGAGGCTGAAGATTTCCTTGCAACCTTTGAGCCACTGCACCAGGCTCAAAGTGAGGTTGAATTTCTGCAAGGAAGAGAAGAAGAGGCCCTTGAGGGGTCAAATGAAGAAAATCCAGAAAAAGAAGAAGAAAAAGAAGAAGGGAATGAAGGCCAGAATGCGACTGCATTTGGGCTGCATTCTGAAGAAAGCCAAGAAACGGCCACAAAAGCACAGCCAGGTGACGAGGCTTTGGATCCTCTGTTTGAATATGATGTGAGAGGACCCCACCAGCAGCTGATAGCATCTCTTCGGGAGAGAAGAGGGATGAAGAAGAGATTGAAAATAAGGAGGTCGAGACCTCCAGTGACTCTGAAACATAATCCGATTCAGAGATTAAGGAATTGGATGACCACCAAGTTCCTATCTCTGCAGCATTGAGAAAAAAGAGAAGGAGAGAGATTAGGACCGAAAGGAGGACCAAAAACAGAAATGATCCTATTTTTGCCAAGAGGTCGAGGACAAGGTCCATAGACGCCTCTCCTATAGCTCCTCCGACCGTCTAACCTGCCAAGCCGAAAGCCAAATCGCCTAAGGCTCCATCTCCTAAAAATCCATTCCCAAAAGTCTTCAGAGATGTTAATTTTCAGGAATGAATGGAGATTATGAGAAAAAGAGATTTCCTCAACGATAAGGGATTCTCTAACAGAGCTGGGACACTGCCAGAGTTCGTAACCAGAGTTATCTCACAGTACAAGTAGCAGGAGTTCTGCGCTCACCCTCAGGAGGTCGTGGTGCCTTTAGTTCGAGAATTTTACGCCGGACTGAGGGAGGAAAGTATGAGTATGGTAGTGGTGAGATGCAAGTGAAGGTGTTAATATCTAAAAAGCGAAAGCAATTTTGGATCTTAGGCACATAATTTGTTCAATTTGATCATACTTCGCATGTTGTCCAAGAAGAAGAAAAACAGAGTATGTTTTACCAACCTTGTATCAATGGAGAATTGGTTGGATTTCTTTGTTGTTTTTCTTCACCAACGAGTCACGAACCACCAAAGGATCTTCCTCGCTATCCTCAAGCCTTTAGAACGGATCGTGGGATCCTCAAGTGATGGAATTTGAGAGAGAAAGTATGAAGAACAAGCTTGCAAGGTGAGTTATGGTGAGTTTTCAATTTGGCAGCATTTCTCTATATTTCAAGCATCATTTCTTCAGCCATCTCCTTGCCTTTTATAGAGGGATTAGAGATGCAAGAATGCTCCAGCAATTGACACTCAATTAACCAAAGATTAGTGCGAATTTTGGTGTCCAATTTGGGGTGAGTGCATGGGTTTAGTCACCATGCACTCCACCTCCAAAAAATAAATCCTTTTTTATTTTAATTAAATCCATAATTATCCATAATAAGTTGGATAATTATTTAAACTTTAATAATCTGAAAAATTAAAATCCAATTTTAATTTTCCAATTTTAAATTAATTCAAAATTAATTTCAACTAATTATTAAATAACTAATTAATTATTAATTTAATATTAAATATTAAATTAATATTTTTCCACCAATCCCTAACATTTCCTAAATGTTATTTCCAATCATGAATCCCTATTCATGTTGTCGGTATTTAAATCATATTTAAATATTAAATACTCACCTAACGGTTTTCACAAAAACCCGACGTATCGACAACGCCTATCACCTCTACTTATCTTTCTCAACATGAACTTAAAGCAATTCATATTTTATCCATCATATTGTTCTAAAGGTTAGTCTCGAGCTAGCAAGGGGACCTAATGGACTTACAGATCATGGGCTCCAACGGTACGAGGTTAAACTAGTCAAACTCTTTTAATCTAGTCAACCAACATCCGTTAACTGCCGGGACACTCCACTATAGCCTAGTAGTTGAACTCCCCTCACTTTAGATATATTTGTGTCCACTCGATGTAACCATGATTAGTAAGTCAATCTTTCACAGGTCGTTCGTTACTATAGATAGGTAAAAAGTCCGTTTTACCCTTATAACACATCTTAGTTCCTTAAGTCCACTGTTCCTCTAATGAACAATTTTGTTCATGGTCCAACCATTAAACAAGATCCCTCTCAGGCCAATGAGAGGGTGGGGCCCCTTGTTCAAGTCTTGGATTCAGCACTTAAGGGAACAACCTCTCTACTATCCCTAAATAGGGTAGGAGTGAATTCCATATTGCTTTACTATGTCCCCAGCCATCCATCTAGTGTTATCCCCAAAATGGGAGGTTTATTGAACGGAATTTTATGACCACTCTCACCTATGCAGATCAAAGGATAACCCTAATAAAACTGGAGTTCATAGTAAGCTCAGGATTAAGATCGAGTTACCTAAGTCATCGCATGAAATAATCAGTCTTAACAGTAAACGACGTTATAAAGTAATAGTGACTTATTTCTCGGTCCAGTCTTGTGTAAACATCTTTTACACAGGATGCTCCTACTACCATGTCTTTACATGAACGATCCAGGATCACGTCGTTTGCCTTATTTGCAAAGTAGGCCGCATCCATAGTGTTACCAGAAAAAGTTACCCAACCTTATTCATTTACTATAGACCATTTAGGTTATATACTAGAACTTGATCCATGTCCATATTTACCATATAGTTCGAGTATCTCATGTTATAACCATGGATGTTTCTATTGGATTATAAGTTATAAATAAAAAATTTCACTGAATAACATCTTTATTTATATATAAAGGATAACAAAACTTGAGTTCTAGGACATAAACCCCAACAAACTCGCACTTGAACTATAACTCAAGTGAGATTACAATATTTTGTTAGGTAACTTAGCATTATATATCATATGCTAAAAGCTCGTAGTCCTAAATTTTGGAGATGTCCCTCAAACACTGTAGCCGTGAGGGGTTTTGTAAATGGATCAGCCATGTTCTGTTCTGAAGCTATCTGGGTGACGATCACGTCTCCTCTTTGTACTATCTCCCGTATGAGATGGTATTTGCATTCAATGTGCTTTCCTCGTTTATGGCTTCGAGGTTCCTTTGAATTTGCAACTGCTCCACTGTTGTCACAATAAAGAGTGACTGGCAAGTGCATGTTTGGAACAACTTCTAACTCATTTAGAAATTTTCTAAGCCACACAGCTTCGTTTGATGCTTCACAGGCCGCAACATATTCAGCTTCCATTGTGGAGTCGGCAATACATGTTTGTTTAATACTTCTCCACACTACTGCTCCTCCATTCAGAGTGAACACAAATCTCGATGTAGATCTCCTTGAGTCTATGTCGGTTTAAAAATCTGAGTCAGTGTATCCAGTAAGGATCAAATCCTTAGATCCATACACACAATAGTCTCTTGTTCTCCTCAAGTATTTTAGGATATTCTTAACGGCAGTCTGATGCGCTTGTCCAGGATTGGACTGATATCTGCTGACAACACCTATTGCATTGCATATGTCGGGACGTGTGCACAACATTGCATACATAATACTTCCGACCGTCGATGCATAAGGAATTCATTTCATATCCTCAACTTCTTGAGGTGTTTTTGGACTCTGTTCCTTTGATAGGTGCAATCCATGTCTAAAGGGCAACATTCCCCTTTTGGAATTCTGTAACGAATAACGATTCAGAATTTTATCGACATAGGATGCTTGAGACAGTGCTAGAAATCTGTTCTTCCGATCTCTAAGTATTTGGATCCCTAGAACATATTGAGCTTCTCCCAAATCCTTCATTTGGAATTGAGCTCCTAGCCACTGCTTGATGTCAGAAAATACTCCCACTACATTTCCTATAAGTAGGATGTCATCAACATATAAAATTAAGAAAACTACAGTAGAATCAACGAATCCTTTTGCATACACAAGGTTTATCTATATTCTGTTCAAAACCATAAGATTTGATTTCGGTGTCAAATCTTTTATTCCAGGATCTCGAGGCTTGTTTTAATCCATAGATGGATTTGTTTAGCTTGCAAACCGTTTGTTGTTCTCCCTAGACTATGAACCATTCTGGTTGGACCATGTAAATACTTTCGTCAAGATTTCCGTTCAAAAACGCAGTCTTGACATCCATTTGCCAAATTTCATAATTATAGAAAGCGACAATGGAAAGGAGTATTCTTATTGATTTCAACATCGCTACTGGTGAGAAGGTTTTATCAAAATCAATTCCTTCTCTTTGGTTATAACCTTTGGCCACCAATCGGGCTTTGAAGGTTTGTACCTTACCAGTTTGGTCTCGCTTTCTCTTATAGATCCACTTGCAACCGATAGGTTGTACATCACTTGGTTGATCTACAAGTTCCCAGACTGAGTTAAAATGCATAGATTCTATCTCAAGGATCGTGGCTTTGACCCACTGGTCCTTATCCTTATCTCCCATTGCTTGTCTATAAGACAATGGATCCTCCACTTCATCATCAGGTAAGATGAATTGAGTTTCTGTTAAACCCATGTAGCAATCAGGTGTAATTATAACCCTCCCACTACCACGAGGCATACTCATATCCTGAGATGGTTTCGAAGGACAAGCTTCACTAACAACTTTTGTTTGTTTGTTTGTAGTTTCCCCAGAAATTTCTTTAAGTATTAGTTCACTGCGTGATTGATGATTTTTCACATGATCTTCTTCAAGAAATGTGGCATTGGTCGAAACAATTACCTTGTTTTCTTGAGGATCATAAAATAGGCCTCCTTTTGTTTCTTTAGGGTATCCTATAACAAGGCACATTCTTGAACGTCGCACCAACACGTGTGCCGGGCAGCCCCAAATTCTGAAGTGTTGTAAACTCCCTTTACGTCCTCTCCATAACTCGTAAAGTGTTTATGGAACACTTTTTGAGGGAACCATGTTCAGAATATATGCAGCAGTTTCGACTGCAAAACCCCAGAATGAATCAGGCAATTGTGCATAACTCATCATAGATCGAACCATATCCAATAGGGTTCTATTTCTCCTTTCTGACACACCATTCTGTTGTGGTTGAAAGGATTTGGAATTCCAAATTCTGTTATAGCGGAAGCAATTTGACCGTTCATAAATTAATTCTATTCTACAAAATACCAATACATTGGCAAAGGGTTAAGCGGTGAAAAACATACCTCCGTTGACGACTCTGAATACTTCAACGGACACCACCACGAGGCTACCCTATTATTCTCTGAGATTAGGAACGTAGTTGTGGGACTACTAATCTTGATTGGGAAAAACTCTTAGAGAGAAAATTTCTCTCTAGAGTTCTTGAGTTGAGAGAATATGTGAGGGAGGCTAGAATGAGACCTTAGGGCTAGGGTTCTCATAACCTTTCCTTTTATAAGAGAGGAAACCCTAATGTGAGGTTAGGAAACAATCTTGACCGTTAGATCAAGATCAATTAATTAATTGATTAAATCAATTAATTAAATGTTAATTAACTAATCATATTAATTAATTAAATGTTAATTAATTAATCATATTAATTAATTAATTTCATGCACATTTAAATCTTATTTAAATGTAGTTTCCTCACATAATATATTTTAATTAAACTTAATTAAATCACAATTAATTAATTCAATTAAACTAATCAATTAATTAATTTCAATAATTAATTAATTTTACAATCAATTAAATATCTCCCTTATTCAATTAATTACATATTAGAATCATATTCTAATAATTCCCTCATAGACTATAGTTTAATTAAATCTCATTTAATTTAAACTAAATTGAATAATTAATTAATTCCTCTTCTAATTAAATACCATATATTTAATTAGACATATATTTGAACTCTTTCAAATATATAAATCTCTCAATATAATAAAGTTTAATCTCAAATTAGACTTTATATTTTAATGCATCACTATACATTATATTAATTTGTATCTCATACAATTAGCTTAATTCCCAATGTGAATTTGAACTATTCAAATTCTCTCACAGATATATTTGTACCTAACTACTCTTTACGATCTAGCAGGGGGGCCTAATGGACCTACATATCAGAAACTCCAATGATATGAGGTTAACCGATTAAACTCATTAATCAAGTTAACCAATATTCATTAACTGTGGGTCATTCCACTAAAGACCCACGGCTGAACTCTTCTCACTGTAGAACATTTCTGTGTCCATGGATGTAGACCTATGCCGGTAAGTCAATCCTTCACGAGTGTCCGTAATCACAGTTGGGTCAAATTATCGTTTTACCCCTGTGTTACATCTGTCTCCTTAAGTACCAGCGCTCCTCTAATGAACAACCTGTTTATGGTCCAACCATTAAACAGAAAGTCCCTCTCGGGCCAGTGAGAGGGCGGGATCCCTTTGTTCAAGTCCCGGAGTCACCATTTAAGGGAACACTCATCTACTTCTCCTAGAAGTGGGAAGGAGTGAATTCCTTCTTGTGTTGTCATGTCCCCAACCTCCCACTCGGTCTTGTCCCCAAAAAGGAAGGCATATTGAGTCAGCTTATTGGCCACTCTCACCCATGCTAATCAAAGGACAATCCCTCATGAGAAGGAGTTCATGACACACTCAGGATTAAGACTGAGTTACCTAGGTCATACTATTGAAACAGTAACCTAACTAGTTAACGGTGTTACAACTAATGGTTGACTATTTCATGGTCCGGTCTTATGCAAACTCATTGCATAGGATACCCCCGCTTGCATGTCTACTACAGGGACGCTTTGGATCAATACGTCTGTATCAAATACAAAGCAGGCCGTATCTCATAGTGTTACCAGGATAAGGTACCCAACCTTATCCTTGTACTATAGACCTTTTAGGTTGTTACTTTAACATCGATCCCCGTATGTCCCCACATACTAGTTCAAGTTACATACAAACAACCTTGGATCTTAGTTTATTGGATTTGGGTCAAATTGTGCAATATTTAACAATAACATTTTATTGTAGACACTCAATAACACTTTATTGAAATAAGTATACAATTTTTTTACATTCACTATTTACGAGTTTTAGGGCATAAAACCCAACAGTGGTGTACCAGGTGCTGAGACTTGTGAGGATATTCCATGTTCTATTAAGTAGTCTTGGAATTCTAAATCCATGTACTCTCCTCCTCGATCCATTCGTAGAGTTTTGATTGTTTTGCCTAATTTATTTTCAACTTCAGCTTTATACTCTTTGAATTTTTCAAGAGCTTCTGACTTTTGAACTATTATGTAAAGATACCCATATCTTGAATAATCATCAATGAAACTGATGAAGTATTCATATCCTCCACGTGCTTTAACATTCAGAGGACCACAGAGGTCAGAGTGTATAAGCTCGAGGGTTTCTTTGGCTCTTTGACCTTTTTCAGAGAAAGGTCTTTTGGTCATTTTACCTTCTAGACAGGATTCACAGGGCGGTAATGAGTCATCTTCTAACTCGTTTAGAAGTCCACTCTTAACTAGCCTTTCAATACGTTTTTTATTTATGTGTCCTAGTCTTAGATGTCAAAGAAGAGTATCTTGAGAAACTTTTCGTCTTTTATTTTTTTGTTTGAGCTGTTTTGAACATTTCAGTATTATGAACAACTTTTATTTCATTCGGTCTTAACACATACAGATTGTTTTTGAGTTTGGCAGAACAAATGTAACTAAGTCTTTTGAATATAAACACTTCATTGACTTCAAAAGATACTTTATATTCATGTTCTATTAAACATAAGATAGATATTATGTTCCTTTTCATACTAGGAACATACAAAACATCTTGCAACAAAATATATCCATCTCTAAAACAAAGCTGTACTTCTCCCATTGCTGTGGCTGAGACGACATCTCCCGTTCCTACTTTGAGTGTCACCTCGCCTTCTTCAAGAGTTTTCCAGGAACTAGTTTCCTGTATAGAAGAACATACATGATTAGTCGCTCTTGAATCTAATATCCATATGGAGTTATCGTTTTCAACTAAGCATGATTCAATAACAAGTAAATCGTATTTACCTATCTTGGCATCCTCAGCCTTTTCTGCTTTCTTCTCGGCAAGAAACTTAGGACAGTTTCTTCTCCAATGACCGTCCTGGTTACAGTGGAAGCAGGTTCCTTTTTTTGTAATCTTTTTCTTGCCTTTCTCGATCATGGGAGCTTTCCCCTTTCCCTTGTTCTTCTTTTTCTTCAACTGAATTCTTTTGTTTTTAGAAGTAGAAGACTCAGATTTATTCCCAGAGCTTGATCCTCTTAGGAACTTCCTACCAGAAACAACATATGCTTCATTTTCTTGTCCTTTACTTTTAGTGATGGACTGGTAGATTTGTAGCTCGTTCAAGAGAGTCGTCAGGTTGTACTCAATTTTGTTCATAACTAAATTGGTACGGAATTGTATGAAACTCGTCGGGAGAGATTCCATAATGAAACTGACTTGACTACTTTCATCTATGACAGCGCCGTTTACTTCGGTTGCATTAAAATGCACCATCATGTTTAACAAATGTTCTCGAACAAAAGTTCCTTCTTTCATCCGAGAATTGTAAACGTACTTGAGGGCCTTATGGCGAAGGGATGAGGATAGCTGTCCAAACATGGCCTTCAGTGAGTCCATTATTTCCCTTGCAGTTTGCATGCCCTCATGCTTTTTAGACAAAACATCACTTATGCTCATTAATATAAAGACCTTTGCCTTTTCATTGGCTCTAGTCCATCTGTCATAGGCATCTCGATTTACTCGAGTTCCTGTCGGGCCAGGGTTAGGAGGACATTCTTCCGTTTAGACGAATCGGAGGTCATCAATCACTAATACTGTATTTAAATTCGATTTCCAGGTTCCATAGTTGTCGCCGTTAAGTTTTTCTGAAGCTAATAGTTGTACTAATGTGCTAGGCATGCTGAAATAATAAAATCCTTTATCAGTGAACCGAATATTAAATAAATCCAATTAAGTTTAGCAAAAGTAATAATGTACCCATCTCATTAATTATTTTGCAACGATACCTCAGTGAGTCAAAATAACTGCTACCGAGGGGTAGTCAATTACTCCTTCACTGAACCAAGACATTCTTGACTAAAAATTCTATAACAAAAAATAACTCCTTTATTTTTGTATCAATTTGAGTTATCGCTACTTTGGTCAAAGATAAGCTAATATTAGTTATCTCGTAAGTGTGACCCTCCATTTTTTAGATTTCAGAGAACGGCCGCAGTAATGCTACCGAATGGAAAAGTCAATGTTGGGAATGGCCCTAAGAATTCCGTTATCATTATGTGAATCCACGACGCTACAGTCTCTATGTTACAACCCTCCGAATGGTGTCGCAGCTCCAGGGCATGCTTAGCAGGCGAACATAGAGACCTTGCCTGTGCGAATCAATGGAAGAGACCGTAGGATGCATTGACACGCTTCCTTCACCCACTTACTATAAATACTCTCTCCATTCACCTTGATATTGATTTATGCCATCACCTTCCGAATGGAATGGTTACGTTAGTAAGTAACAAGAGGCTATGCATAAATCTCACCATGTGAATTTTAACGGAGAACGTGAGAAAAAATTTATTTTCTCCCACTAAGTATTTTAACGGTGTTGGGTATATCATTACTTAGGCATATTCCAGCTAATTGAATATAATCCTAAGTCTAGGTTATAATTTAACCTACAATGTCTAGGTGTTTTATAACCTCACATCTCTCACGTGCATGCTCGTAAATCCTAGGTTAGCCCAACTAAAGTACCAGCTCGATACCCAGGTAGGAGGTGTTCCGTAAACCATCAACTTAAATACCTCCAGCCTTAGACAACATCGAACCGGGTGAGTTCTCTTGTAACCTTAGCTTTACAAGTTATCGACCTAGTCTAAGAGATTGATCGATTTGGTTCGTTTTAAACCAAGGTGAGCATGCAATTATCTTTGTTATAGATTTTACATCTATCTCATTTTATAAATTGATTATAATTGAGATCAACCTATAACATACTTTCTATTCGACGTTAACGCTTTAAAATCGAGCTAAGGAAGTTTCATGCTGCATGCTTGTTCGTTTTCGTTTAAAAAATATAACGATTATAAATAACGAGAATTAAACATTCAGCATGCTTCTAACATGAAACCTAAATCATGCATACTTATATTATAACTTCTTATAACATACTTAAATGCATGAAGCAAGCTTCCTATGGTGGGATTTTAAATCTATATGACATACTCTTATGCATATCTCATTCATAATTAATTATAACATGCATTCATAAAGCATAAATAATTAAACACACTGAAATGGACCGATTTGGCAATCTATTCAAGTAATTTAAATAAATTATTACAAACAGTAATTTAAAATTCAGTTGTGAAGCTCCCGGGAATCTCGAACCACCACGAACCGGCTTGATTGGACCCGAACCGGACCTCCCAAGTGTTGAACATCACTGAACCGGACCAAGAGGGGCTAAACCGGCCAAGAATTAATGAACCGGACTGTGATATGCTTGAACCGCCGAGATCTGGAAAATGCGCACCTGTTCTTCAAAAACGCATCAGTGTCGCGACGCTCTCGCGACTGGAAGCCTCTGTTCTTCGCCCAACATGTGTTCTTCTCCTTCTTTTGATCAATTACAGCACTAAATGGACTCTAATGACTCCCAAAAAATTACAGACTCTTCTCAACACATTAATGCTCATATGCATGTGAGCAATTACATTTTCATCAACAAATCAAAGAGTAAAAAATTGCCAAACCGTAATATATCCATTTCAGCACCCATGCAAATTGCATTTCAAAATGCTACCCACCATGATCAAATTAAAGCAAATTAGGTTCCCAAACCATGCTCTGATACCAATTGAAGGTGTTAATATCTAAAAAGCGGAAGCTATTTTGGATCTTAGGCACATAATTTGTTCAATTTGATCATACTTTGCATGTTGTCCAAGAAGAAGAAAAACAGAGTATGTTTTACCAACCTTGAATCAATGGAGAATTGGTTGGATTTCTTTGTTGTTTTTCTTCACCATCGAGTCAAAAACCACCAAAGGATCTTCCTCGCTATCCTCAAGCCTTTAGAACGGATTGTGGGATCCTCAAGTGATGGAATTTGAGAGAGAAAGTATGAAGAACAAGCTTGCAAGGTGAGTTATGGTGAGTTTTCAATTTGGCAGCATTGCTCTATCTTTCAAGCATCATTTCTTCAGCCATCTCCTTGCCTTTTATAGAGGGATTATAGATGCAAGAATGCTCCAGCAATTGACGCTCAATTAACCAAAGATTAGTGGGAATTTTGGTGTCCAATTTGGGGTGAGTGCATGGGTTTAGTCACCATGCACTCCACCTCCAAAAAATCAATCCTTTTTTTATTTTAATTAAATCCACAATTATCCATAATAAGTTGAATAATTATTTGAACTTTAATAATCTGAAAAATTAAAATCCAATTTTAATTTTTCAATTTTAAATTAATTCAAAATTAATTTCAACTAATTATTAAATAACTAATTAATTATTAATTTAATATTCAACATTAAATTAATATTTTTCCACCAATCCCTAACATTTCCTAAATGTTATTTCCAATCATGAATCCCTATTCATGTTGTCGGTATTTAAATCATATTTAAATATTAAATACTCACCTAATGGTTTTCACAAAAACCCTACGTATCGACAACGCCTGTCACCTCTACTTATCTTTCTCAACATGAACTTAAATCAATTCATATTTTATCCATCATATTGTTCTAAAGGTTATTCTCGAGCTAGCAAGGGGACCTAATGGACTTACAGATCATGGGCTCCAACGGTACGAGGTTAAACTAGTCAAACTCTTTTAATCTAGTCAACCAACATCCGTTAACTACCGGGACACTCCACTATAGCCTAGTAGTTGAACTCCCCTCACTGTAGATATATTTGTGTCAACTCGATGTAACCATGATTAGTAAGTCAATTCTTCACAAGTCGTTCGTTACTATAGATAGGTCAAAAGTCCGTTTTACCCTTATAGCACATCTTAGTTCCTTAAGTCCACTGTTCCTCTAATGAACAATTTTGTTCATGGTCCAACCATTAAACAAGATCCCTCTCGGGCCAATGAGAGGGTGGGGCCCCTTGTTCAAGTCTTGGAATCAGCACTTAAGGGAACAACCTCTCTACTATCCCTAAATAGGGTAGGAGTGAATTCCATATTGCATTACTATGTCCCCAGCCATCCATCTAGTGTTATCCCCAAAATGGGAGGTTTATTGAACGAAATTTTATGACCACTCTCACCTATGCAGATCAAAGGATAACCCTAATAAAACTGGAGTTCATAGTAAGCTCAGGATTAAGATCGAGTTACCTAGGTCATCGCATGAAATAATCAGTCTTAACAGTAAACGGCGTTATAAAGTAAGAGTAACTTATTTCTCGATCCAGTCTTGTGTAAACATCTTTTACACAGGATGCCCCTACTCGCATGTCTTTATATGAACGATCCAGTATCACGTCGTTTGCCTTATTCGCAAAGTAGGCCGCATCCATAGTTTTACCAAAACAAAGTACCCAACCTTATTCATTTACTATAGACCATTTAGGTTATATACTAGAACTTGATCCCTGTCCATATTTACCATATAGTTTGAGTATCTCATGTTATAACCATGGATGTTTCTATTGGATTATAAGTTATAAATAAACAATTTCACTGAATAACATCTTTATTTATATATAAAGGATAACAAAACTTGAGTTCTAGGACATAAACCCCAACAGCAAGATGGTCAGCTTCTCTTCTGTCGACATCAACCGGGTGTACAGAATCAAGGCACCCTTGCATCCAAGAGGGAACGATGCCATTAAGAACTTCTCAACCAAGCAAATGAAAGAAGCGCTGAAAATGGTGGCCAACAACGGAGTTCAGTGGAAAGAGTCCTAAACAAAGGTGAAGACATTAGTGTCAAGCGATCTCAAGCCAGAATGGGCAGTGTGGCTTCACTTTATCAAGAACAGGTTGATGCCAACAACCCATGATAGCACATCTCAGTAGAGAGAGTTATGCTCCTCTACAGTATTATGAAGGGTTTGGAAATCAACATTGGGAGCATAATCAAAGAGGAAATCCTTGCCTGTGGAAGGAAGAAAGCAGGGAAGCTTTTCTTTGAGTCACTGATCACCCAACTTTGTCAGAGGGTGAAAATAGTCTCTGGTAAGGATGAGGAGCGTCACTTCTTCAGGCCTACCATCGACCTATATTTGATTGGAAGGCTTCAACAGAATAACGACCAAAGAAAAGAAAGAGCTTCCACATCTCAAGCCACTCCACCATCAGGGCCGAATCCGGCTTCTCCACCTCAACACACTCCTTTTTCAAGGCCCTCACTGTCATCTGAAGCCCTAGCAATTGCCTACCAACAACTGGATCAAATTAGGGACGACCTGAGGACTTATTGGGCATATTCCAAGGAGAGAGATGAAGCTATTAGAGAGTTCTACCTCTCTATCGCCCCGAGTATTGCTCCTATCTTTCCTGATTTCCCTCAATCGCTGTTGCCTCAAGAAGAAAAGGATTATGATGATGACGAAGAAGATGAAAATGAAGCTGAAGAAAGAGAGAGTTCCTCGGACGAGGACTAGGGGAGTTACCTAATCCCCTTTTATCTACTGTTTTTTGTGTTTAGTTGTTTGCTGTTTTTTAGTTTTAGCATGTTTTAATTCTGTTTTTAATTGTTTAGTTTTTGTTTTTATTTCTTTGATTGTTTAGTTTGTTGATAGTTATGTTCATAGAGTAGGTTTTAGATAGCTTGTTGATAGTTTAGATTAGGTAAACTTGGGTTTTTCAAATTTTTCCTTAAAAAAATCTGCTTGCTGTTTTTGTGTTAGACCTCTGAAATCTCTTTGAAAAAATTCAACTTTAAAGGAAAATAATTGCTTGAAAAAATGTTTTGGAAAAACATGTTTTCATTAGAGTTTTCTTTAAGCCCTTGATGATGATAACTAGAGCTTTGTTCTATCTCAAAAGTGCCACCGTCACAACCGAATTGTTTTCTAGTCATAGGCTTTCCATTAGTCTTTTTCTTTACAGAATTTTCTTATGTCTAAACTTCCTCGTGTTTAACCTTTATAACACCCTAGGAGAGTTTAGCCTTAAAGTTTTGAAAAACAAAAAGCCTTATGCAAAGCCTTGCCTAAAAAACAAAGTTAATGAGAACATTGTCTAATTTTAAGTTTGGGGGGGGGGGTGCTTTACTTTGTAAATAATTATGCTTTATGGTATGCTTTTTGTAAGTTTGAACTGGTGGAAAAGAAATATGTGTTTAGTATATATCATTTGAAAAAAAATGAAAAACCGAGAGTTACTCCTCCTTCCTAGAGTTTACTGAGTAACCAGAGGCATTCATGACACCCATGGTTTGCCACTACATGAAAGGTTTACTTGGGGAAGTGAGTATTATTCCAAGCTTGTGAACTTTGCTCGTAGCTAGATATCTTCACCACAAAGTGTCGATAAACTTGAACGAAGGCAAAGATGACAGTAAGGATACTCTTGGGAGAAAAAGAAGTTGAATAAAAAGAGCACCAACAGTCAAATAAGTTTGGGGGAGATAGAAAAAGGTCTAGTAACTCATGTATGCTCAAGGAACCTAAAGGCTTGTTTTTCTTAACTAAAAGGACTACACTAGGCTCAATGAATAGAAGTTAGGTAGTTTAAACACATTGGTTAGGATGGACTAGGGAGAGTTTTGCTTTGAAAAAGAACAATAGAAATCTTCATGCCTAGGAAACTTAGACGTTGTGACTGGCACTAGAGAATAACCCTCTCCTAAAAGACAAACTTTTTAGAAAACGATCTTGAAAAACATGTTTACTTGATTCCATGTCACTTGATTTGCAATTAAAATTTGATGTTAGTACCATGATTGACAATTACATATGATCCATAACGTTTTGGTTTGCAATTAGTATTGAGCTCTCACGTTCTGATTGGCAATTAAAAAGTTGATCTCTAACATTTTGATTGGCTATTGCTTGAGGACAACCAATGAGTTAAGTTTGGGGGTATGATAAGGGTAAAAAAATACCTATTTTACCCTTATATTTAGCTCATTTTCTTGTCAAAAGTTGCATGTTTAGATCAATTTTACTATTCCCGAGCTAAAAATATTCTAAAGTTGATGAATTAGGGAGTTGAGAGTCACATTTGTCAAATTATGCTTATTTGTGCTTAAAAAGACTCAATTTGATATGAATTTGACCCAATTTAGTGTTGTGCAGGAAAATAGAGGAAGGCTGCAATTTACCCAGAAATCGCATTTCTGGGAAGGCTAAAATCAAATGGGACCGCATTTCTAGAAAAACAGAGGTCGTTCCGAGTCCGTCGCGGGTCGTTTTGAATGGGACTTTTGCACACCTAACCGGCCGTTTTGACCCCGAAAATGACTGAGCTACCTACCAACACCTATTTCGTGGCTCCTCAACTACTCCCCACACTATATAAGCTTGTGATTCGAAGAGAAATTCAAGCAGAACTCATTGGAAAGAAGAGGGTGGTGACAGAACCCTAGTAGACGCCCATGAGTAAGGATGCTTGAGGTCCTTCTTAGAACACTAAATTCTAACCTTAGTTAGACATCAAACCTTAGTGTTTGTAGGGATTTTCACCCATTCCCACTTGTAAAAGCGAGAGAGTGGAGTGTTGAGCGAACTCTAGAAGGATTGGATAAAATAAAAAGCCCTAGTATTTAGCAGCTGCCATTCTTTCCAACACTTGTCACTTTTCATTCATCTGTATTCTTTACATTTTATTTTCAATGTAAAGTTGTTCATTTGCACTTTATCCCACCATGCTTAGCTAAATTTCGTTGAGGGGTTCAATATGGTGAATTCTCTTATGGTTCAATAGCTTGAAAGTGTTTATTTGCTTAAGTTTCTATTCAATGCATGTCATTCTTTATTGATTATCATTTTGATCTTGCTGAGTTTAAATTGATCACTTAGACTTTGCATGCTATGTGAGTTTGATCTCGAAACGGACAGACAATATCGGTTCTCATAAAGGTGATATAGGAGAAAAAGCTCGAAAGAGATTGTTCGGTGTTATAGGGCAAGCTGCCTAAGGCACCCTATAACAACTCTATGTCAGAGTAAAGTCACAGAAATGTGCATAACGGTACTCGCTTAGCCTTCTAACGGTTCTTGAAGTTAAATCTGACCCAATGCATTGAATAGGCTTAAGTTGAATAATCTATGATTAAAGTTATTTTCCTTTGGGATGAAACTATATTGAATACCTCGTTTTATTTAGTATTGTTATTTCTTTATTTAATTGTGTTATTTATCTTCCAAAAATCAATCATCAATTATTTCTTTGGTTACCTATTTTAAGCAATCATTTGAGCAGTTTCTTCTTCAAATCTGAGTTTCCAATTTAGTCCTCATGGGATCGATACCCTTGGAATACTTCTAAGGTTTTTTATTACTACGTGCGATAGTGTATACTTGCACTATGGTTGGCTGAATTATTCTCATCCCATTATCTATCACTTTACTAACTTACACATTTCAGCCTCTGCCGCACCAAGTTTTTCGACGGTGCATGATGTGTTTCATGTGTCTATGTTGAGGAAATACGTGCATGATTTTTCGCAAGTGTTGAATCCTGAACCCCTGTCGTTGAATGAAGACTTGGCGTATGTGGTGGAGAAGTCTGTCAAGATCCTAGCCAAAGGAGCAATGGTATTGAGAAGCAAGACCATTGTTTGGTGGAAGTGCTATAGGTGGAACCATAGAGCAGAATAAGCTACCTGGGGAAAAGAGGGCGAGTTTGATCCTAGTACCCTGGGTTGTTTGAGCAGTAGTCTTTAGAGGACGAAAGCTTTTAAGGTGGGGATAATGTGATGCCTCGTGCATTTTGGTATATTTATATTCCGTACATCTAGTCGAATTAAGTGAAAATTGTTATTTGGCTTGTATTGTGGGAATTTAATGTTAAACCAAGGTGTTTGTGAAATTATTATTGGTATTTAAGTGTTAAATTAATTCCCTTCCCTAGAGCTCGATTACAAATTGGTTAGCATGGTTTAGCAGGTCGGTTGGAGCGTTGAAGAGTTTTCGCTGAATAAAGGGTTTTTGTTGAGGAAAATCCTATTTTTGGGCTTTTTGGTTATTAAGGAAATAAGAAAAAGAAAAGAAAGGAATTCAAGGAAAATGAAAAAAAAAAAACAAGCCCTAAAACACTCTCTTTCTCCATCTCTTTCTCTCTTGCGTGAAAGGCAAGTGTAACAACCGGCTCATTATTAAAAAAAAAAAAGGTTTAATTTATTTTAATGTTTTCCAAGAAAATCTTTGATTTGAATTTATTTCCTTTTAGGAGATAAATTTGAATTATTCTTTTCCTTTTTTAAAAAGGAAATAGTCTTTTAGGGTTTTAATTAGGGTTCTTTTTGAAAGACCTTTTCTTTAGCCCTAATTCTTTTTACGCTTTGATACCAACTGTAACAGCCCGTATTTTATCGATGCTCCTAGATCTAACATGGCATATTTTATCTTTCAATCCCCGATCATACACGGTAAAGTAAACATGTCCGGATCAGAACATTTAACAGGTAAGTATTCAGATAATAATGCACTTACATTCTCACTAACCTCTTCTCTACCTGAGGACCTTTCCTTACCTTTGTACCAAGTGTATAGGAACTCATCATAGGCTGGGATTTTCAAGATTGCCTCAACCAATGGAATGTTCACCTTAACTCACCTAAAAACATCTAAATCATCTTGCACACTTGGAGTAGCAAGTTTAGCAAAGTTCACAGGTGAAGTAAAAAAGGAATTCATATCCATATTATGTGAATCAAAGGAAGAAAATTTTCCAGAAGTAACAGAAAGCTTATCAGAAACAGCAGGGAATATTGGGGGGACAATCAGGTGTGACTACTCCGCTCCACAATGCGCTCACATTTGCCTTTGGATTTACTTCAGGTTGGGCAGACAACTTACCAGAACTTTTATTATCCATCTTACTTACTTGGGTTGCATTCCTGGTCTCCTGCTGGAACTGCAGGGAGCTGTCAGTAAGATTCTTTAAAGCCTCATCGAACGACGTACCTGAGGTAGAAGAGGTGGAAACTTGATTTTGCTTGAACATCAGTGGCCTCTGTTGGTTCCCATAGCTAAAATTTGGATGGTCTCTCCATCCATGGTTGCATGTGTTGATGTATGGGTTGTACTGCCTTTGATTTCCATTGAATTCACCAACAGCATTCACCTCTCCACTTTCTTGGATCTTTGAGCAGGCATCGGTAGTATGGCTAGTCATCGAGCAAAGTCCACAGGCTTTCGCCTGCACCTGTCCTGAGCACAAAGAGCGAACAAGCTTAGTTAATTCACTCATTTCAGAACGCATATCACTTACCTCGTTTTTTGTGGCGGCTTGCACAACTGCGGTGGGTCCTCTCGTCCCGAATTGCTGAGAGTTCTCAGCCATACTCGAAATTAGCTATCTAGCCTTAGTTGGGGTCTTGTTGACTAGTGTTCCTCCACTGACGGCGTCCACCATACTCCGATCCATAGGTAGTAGTCCCTCGTAAAAATGTTGGATCAATAGTTGATCCGAGATTTGGTGATGTGGGAAACTGGCACACAAGCGCTTGAATCTCTCCCATTACTCGTGGAGTGTCTCCCCAGTGATCTGCGAAATCCCATAAATCTCCTTTCTGATGTTGGCACTCTACTTGCTGGGAAAAACTTTTCCAGGAATTGCTTATTCATCTCGTTCCATGTACTGATAAAATCGGAGGGAAGGTAATAAAGCCAATCCTTTGTTGAATCCTTTAGGGAAAAGGGGAATGCCCTCAGGTTCAGCGCCTCTTCTATCACTCCATGTGGTCTCATACCATAACATACAATGTGGAATTCCTGCAAATGTTTGTGCAGGTCCTCTCCTGCACTACCACGAAAAATAGGGAGTAAGTGAATTAAACCTGACTTTAACTCAAAGTTACCTGTCGTCTCGGGGTAGGTAATACAAAGTGGTTGTTGGTTCAGATCTGGCGCTACCAGCTGCCTCAACGTTCTCTCGACCATGGCTAGGGCTTCAACCTCACCGGGATTTTCTAATCTTCTTCTTCTTGCTCGCCTCCTTAATCTCATCTCTGCTCTTGAGATCTCTGGTTCAAACCTAAGATCGTTGCCCTGCGAAGCACGTGTGATCATAAACCATGCAAGAAAAAACTAAAAACACAAGATCCTATAAATACTAGAAAATGCCCTTCCCCGACAACGACGCCAATTCGACGGGACGAGCTGTTGGGACTCGAGTTTTCAAATAAATTTATAATCTACGGCACTATAACTATTTTGTAGAAATAGTGGCCGGGATCGAACACAAGGAGGGGGATCTAGCAAATGCATAATTTTGTGCTTAAGTAACAGGGGGGTTTTGGAAAGAGAAGTGAATAAGATAAAATGCGGAATGTAAAGAAAACAGAAATAAGCATGCGATGTAGAAAAATAAGGCGAAAATCAATATCATAAAAGGGACCGCTGGATTGGGATTTCTTATGTCTGAATGCTATTTCACTTGGCTTCCTAGTTTTCTCTTAAAATCATTCTGTGCTGATTTTTATTAGTCTGGTTGGCTTCTTGGTTACTCGGAGGACCCCCTTCACTAACCTGTGTTTAACTAACCTGTTAACCCAGAACCCTGCAATTAACATGATTAATCAAATTAACATTATCGATCGCTGCCCCTCATGCATAAAGTAGCAACCGTCCGGAAGCTCGCAATGACTACTAAATCATGTCTAACTAGTCTAAAATAAGTAATCTGAAAGCTCACAATTACCTACTTAAACTAGCTGCTTTAGGATCATGGGCCCGGAATCGTATTAACTTAACTTAAATTCAATTTAAATCTAATTCATACAACCTTTAGCATGCATCCTAGGCCTATCAAGGGTTGTCACTCCATAGAGATTGTCTTGCCTCAGCCTAGTGGCTATCTAAAAATAACAAATAGAATACACAAGTAGAAATCTCCTAGGGTCGTCAAGCCTAAGAAACTAATCTCATGTATTGGTTTAAACAGGATTACATGCAAAACTCAATGAAAATACAGTAAGAACAGAATTGAAATACTAAAAAACTCAGCTAAGATTCAATAACATTCAGAACATAATCCCAATCCAACGATACAAAAGCGTTTAGCTACTCATAAACGAGGTAAAAGCATAAACAAATACAAAAGACTGCATAGAATATGACCAAATAAGGTCTATACAAAAGCTAGAAAGTAAAAGAGACGAAACAAATCGTATACGGGCCAAAATTCTAACCTAACGGCGGACTAAACCGAAGCCCTATATTTATTGAAAATGTCGTGGCGTCGAGACGCTAGGCTCAGCGTCGAGACGCCACGGACTTTGATCTCCGTGTCGTATTCGTGTCGGCGTCGAGACGCTACGCCGTCCCTAATCCGAGCATACTGTCTTTTTTCTCGGTTTTGTCTCATTAAATCCTGGTACGGGGCTTCAATCTTCGATTCTGGTGTTGTTCTTCAGGCCCGCTTCAATACACTTGGGTCTTTTAACCTCCTCACCGTTCAAGACACCAAGATGGCTCCAAAACTCCATAATTGGCCCGAATTAACACCAATTTAGCATGATTGGCTCCCTACATTGCCTAAGCTCAAAGAACCTGTAAGTAAGAGAAGTAAAGCATAAAATTCCTCTAACAAGCTTAGGTTAGAGGTGATAAAATAGGACTATTTTGGTCTTATCACCTACCCAAGCCATAAAGTCTTCTCCTTGACCACAAAGTTTAAAATACTTCTTAAATTTACTATAACATCACATTAGAACAAGTTAAACATTCTAAGTGGCCTAAAAGTGCCCAAACTCACTATAAATTCAATAAACTCATCCAAACACACTCTCAAATCCCACAAATTCACCTAAACACACTTCTAATTTCACAAACTTGCTCCAACGCGTCTAATTCACCCCAAACTCACTCAAACACACTTCAAAGCTTACAATCCCACCTAAATTGACCCTTAAAAGTTAAACACATACATAACTCACCCAAACAAATTTTAAATACCACAAACTCATCCAAAATTAAGCAATCAAGTAAGCAACTAAAGAACACTACAACAAATTGGTCTTTTAATGTCGGACGTAAAAAAACACGCATGGCCTTCAATGTCGGACACTTAAAAAAGGTGCGGGTTGCTAGGTTAAAATTTGCAATAGGCCTTTAATGTCGGGCATAGCCCGACATTGTATGTTGGGTTTAATGTCGGTCATTTACCATTAAATAGCATATCTATGCTTTATTTTTTCTCTCCTCGAAAAAACCCACTTTTCGTTCCTCTGTTCTCTCTCAACAACGACACTTGTCTTTTTTCCTTCCTTCATTATGATCTTTTCCCCCTCAACGTCGATCAAAGACCAGAGCGGCACCTCCACAAGCTCAACGGAGCTCTGGTGTGTGGCCAAGAACAACGCTGACAACGCTTCTCTACAATCCGCCCTCGACTGGGCCTGCGGTACAGGCGACATCGATTGTTCCCAAATCCAGCCCAGTGGCGCCTGCTACAACGCCTCTGACATCCAAGACATGGCCTCCTTCGCCATCAACGACTATTTCCTCAACATAGCATGATCGACGATAGTTGCTTCTTCTAAAATTCTGTCGCTATCACCTTCTTAAACCCTAGTCAGTTTATGCACTTCGATCTCTCAAATTCTCGATCCAATCTTTAGTTCTTTCTAAATCTATAACTGAATCGTTCATTGATTTTGATCTTCATTGTTTCAGGCTATAGAAATTGCAGATTCCCATCTAGGTAAGCTAAGTCCATGATCTTTAAAACCCATGTTTGGGATACTTGTCTTCATTTCTCTCTCTCTTGTTTTATTTATTCATTTCCATTTTCACTTTATACATAAAAAGTATATCTAGAATTTAAACCATGATAAAAGAGTTAATGTCTTATTGTTGAAAAATTAGAACATTGGTTGATATTCCTTTCCTTTTCTTTGTCGTAACGGCTAACTACAAGATGGATATGTATCTTCTAGAAAACTAGGAAGTAGTTGTCATATACGGCCAGTAATTCTTCTTTCCCTCCGTCGCACAGGGCAAATTGGTTATGCAATTGTTCCAATGATTGCAAGGGGGTCATGCTAGGCCCCGATCATCTAGTAATGTTCCACAGATATTGAGCTCTCAGTTGTGGCTTTGAATGGTTAATCATTAGTACGTTTTGCTCTATGTTAATTTTTCTGGTTCTTATTCCAGCTCATCATAATTCACATGCGGAAGTCAATAGGATGGATGGACACGTCAAAAAGTGAGTCATAGTCTTTGTACCATTTTAATTCTCCTTGAATTTTATAACTAACAAGGATTTAGAGTTAAAATATATCTTTTTGGAAACACATATAAGATTTTTTCTTAATAGTTCTAGTCAACCAATATCTTTTGAAGAACAAATATGCCATAGCTCCTTGAAGTTTAGGCATAGAGTGCGTAAAATGTGAGTTCCCTCAAGTTTAACTGAAATATAGTGTGTGAGTGCCCCATATTCTCTTATAAACAAGAAAATTCTATAGAAAGGACACCCCAAGAGGAATCCATATCTAGAATCTCTGATCTTAAAAGAGTTCTCGTACAAACTTGTAAAAACTTTTCCTATTCCTTTTTTAACCAAATTTCCATAAAGCAGCTCTAATAAAATTAAGCCTAGCCTTGTCTTTTAAGCTGCTCTAAAGTGACGTCTGAGGACGTCAGAGTTTTCTTGTGTAAACCTATTGTTATAGGTAATTTTGGACCACTTCGATATGTAAGAAGCTGACGAGGACAGCGCAATACCAGCCCAAGGAGACAGCCAGGAAACGGAACCCGGAGGAAGAACAGGCCAAAGGGTCGGGCCAAAGCTAAAGGGATCGGGCTTTTGGCCCGACCCCCTGCATGGCCTCGAGGCCGAGCTCTTTCGCCTCCGTTCGGTCCCTGGTATCCCCGGCTGCCTCGGTTCCACTCGGTTTAGCCCGAATCGCCTCCGAATTCCTAAAAACCCTAGGAGCGTGAGCAGGTATTTAAACCTGATGAAGAGGGGATCCCGAATCCGAAAACTCTCTTCTCTTCCTCTAGCTCTCTGATTTTGCTCATATTCCCTCCGATTACTGACTTAAGCATCGGAGGCGGTGTGGCAAGCACCACACCGGTGTGCAGGTTTCCCTTGTTTTGCAGGCCACCTTCCCCTTCAAACAAATTTACGATTGATGTCACGTGAGGGTCAGGTGAGTTCTCCCTGTCTGGATTTTTGCATCAACACCTACTTTGATGCATCATACGTTTATGCACTGATTCTTTTGGTTTAGTATTATTTTGTTTATTTTTATTTGTATGGTGCAGTTTATCCTTGTACAAAGCAAACAGTCTCATTTTCTTTTCTAAGCTTAGTTTTCACATTAAATTTCATCTGAGCTTTTGAGACAAAAGTATTCCTTTCCATTATTGCTTGTCTTGTTTAATGTATAATGGTTTCCTAAAAGTGTGTAAAAGTTACATAGGCTTCCTGCAGCATGGTTATTACTTTCTCTTTTTTATATATCTCATAAAAGATTGGGTAAAATACCTTTTTGGTCCCTCATGTTTCGGATCAGTTTCAAATAGGTCCCTAGGTTTCAAAATTGAACAATCAAGTCCCTACTTTTAAAAAATGTTTCTATTGAGTCCCTGGACCGTTAATTTTTTTAACGGTGCTGACGTGGCGGTAACAGTGCTGACGTGGCACGTTAAAAATATTAAAATATTAATTTTTCTATTAAAATAATACTTTTTAAATTAACATAATAATATAATAATTAAATAATTAAATAAATTTTAAAAAAACTCTTGGTTTTCACTCCCTTCTCTCCGAAGATTCTCTCTCCCCAAACGGGCCAAACCCTTCATCTTTCTCCCTCTTTTATGCCGCTGCCTCTTGCTTGCCTTTGCCGCCGCCGCCGCCGGGTGGGTGGGTTTTGTTTCCTATTTTCTTTTGTTTGGAAGAAGAAGATTTGGGATGGGTTGGGTTTGGATTTTGTTTTAGATTTGGGTGGGTTTGGAAGTTTAAGAAGAAGAAGAAAAAATGGGGGTGGGTTTGAGGAGGAGAATAAGAAGAAGAAAAGAAAAAAAAGGTATTCGATGTGGGTTTGAGGTTTTGTTTAAAAAGAAGAAACTGGGTTATGTTGCTGCGTATTTTTTTTTTTTTTTGGTTTCTTGATAAGATCTGGAAGTTTTTGGTCAGATTGGGTTTTGAAGTTCTACTGAAGAAGAAATGGGGGGTGTGGAGTTTTTGTTCAGATTGAAGAAGAATAAGAAAATGGGGGTAGTGGGGTTTGTTGAGGAAGAAAATGCTAGGGAGGGGTGGGTATTTTTTAGATTGAAGAAGGAGAAGATGTTGGGCTGTGGGGAAGATGAAGATGGTGGATTTTGTTCTGATTGAAGAAGATGGGGGTGAGGGTTTGTTGAGAAAGAAGAAGATGGTGAGGGTGAGTTTTTCTTTCGGGTTGAAGATGGTGGCGGTGGCTGTCACCGACAACGGCGGGAGATGGCGGTTGCTCGCCAAAAGAGGGTTGAAGTCGATGTCGGCTGGATTTTTTCGTGAATGGGAGGAAGTCGATGACGAAGAAGGGTTGAAGGAGAGGAAGAAAAATCAGAAGAGAGAGGGATTTTTTTTGTGAAAACCAGAAGAGAGAGAGGGAAGAAAACCTTTTTTTTAATTTTTATTATTTTTTTTAATTATTTATTATTTAATTTTAATTTATTATTATTTTAATTTAAAAATTAATATTTTTATATTTTTAATGTGCCACGTCAGCACCGTTAAAAAAATTAACGGTCCAGGGACTCAATCGAAACATTTTTTAAACAGTGGGGACTTGATTGTACAATTTTGAAACCTAAGGACCTATTAGAAACTGATCCGAAACATGAGGGACTAAAAAGATATTTTACCCTAAAAGATTACATTTATTTTCTAAGTGTGTTGTCATTTGCCAACTTTATTTTAATTTATTGTTAATATTCTTCCAATGTGATAATAATCTTTTTTTTTTCATTCAACTTGCAGGCACTCCATCTGATGATAGGCTCATCTAACTTGGGTAAGTACTTAGTTAAGATGATCGGTTATCCTTTAAAATAAAAATGCTACCTTTACCCTATATTCATGTTCGTGGATCGAATTTATGTTTGATATTGCATTTTGAATCAACCTAGTCCATTTTTGAAATAGAATGTAACGCATTGTATTGAAAATGTTAAGAATTTTGGCCTATTTGCGTTTGATGAATCTAAAGTATCTATATTGTGGTTGAACTCTTGCAGGTATTGATTTAAATTGAATTAGTAGCTACTTACTCTAAAAAACAGCAGTCTAACTTTTTTCTGCACTTGTATGAATGTCGATTTGCAACTAGCAGACTGACACGAGTCTTTAACTTTGTACCATCACTACAACAATTAAGGTCTTTCTTGGCGCGCATCGGCGTCGGGAAAGAACGGAATACACGTCGGCAAAGGTTCTCCCAACGCGAATTCAAAAGTTGGGAAAAAAGTCGAAAAAAATGAGTCAGCAGAGCCTCTGCCGACGCATATGCATACTGTTCTTTGTTATTTTGCTAATTTCCTTTTGTGGATGTTGTGATATCAATGCGTCACATTAACTTCTGAATGTAACAATTCCTTGAAGGGATAAAAGTCCTACGCAGCGGAAAGAATTTCCGAACCTACTCAGAGTCTATGTTTTTAATTTGAAATACCAATACAATTTGCAAAATATTACAGCAATAAAACTATATTTAACGGGCTTTACAACGGCTATAAACATGCTAAATAATTAACTAGTGATCAAGGATTTCAAAGAAAGACTTACTTTTGTAGAAAGCCTTGATCGATTCGCCTTTACTTGCTAGTAAGATTGAAAACGCAGCAACGTTCTTGTGCGAACACCATCAATTGGTTACACCGGTATATCTCTAAGACTTCTTGAAGCAGGAGACTGGTGGGAGTCTTTTGGGAGAGATCTCTGAGAGAAGGAGAGTCAATGGTATGCCTTTCACCCCACCCCAGGGATCCTATATATAGGTAAAGGCCAAGACTATGAATAAG